>KN834819.1:0-82684 GCA_000827265.1 Collybiopsis luxurians FD-317 M1 | reverse complement strand
AACCAGCTGTAAGAGTTTCTGCATCCAAATACAGTCTCTTATGAACTGTATTTCAATGCAGAACCAGCTGTAAGAGTTTCTGCATCCAAATACAGTCTCTTATGAACTATATTTCAATGCAGAACCAGCTGTAAGAGTTTCTGCATCCAAATACAGTCTCTTATGAACTGTATTTCAATGCAGAACCAGCTGTAAATGTTTCTGCATCCAAATACAGTCTCTTATGAACTGTATTTCAATGCAGAACCAGCTGTAAATGTTTCTGCATCCAAATACATTCTCTTATAAACTGTATTTCAATACAGGACCAGCTGTAAGAGTTTCTGCATCCAAATACAGTCTCTTATGAACTGTATATGAACTGTATATGAACTGTATTTCAATGCAGAACCAGCTGTAAATGTTTCTGCATACAAATACAGTCACTTTTGAGCTGTATTTCAATGCATGAGTGGCCATAAAAGTTTTTGCATATAAATACAGTCTCCTGTGAACTGTATTTCAATGCAGGAGCAGCCGTAAAAGTTTCTGCATATAAATACAGTCTCTTGTGAACTGTATTTCAATGCAGGAGCAGCTGTAAATGTTTCTGCATACAAATACATTCTTTCCTAAGCTGTATTTCAATGTAGCTGCTCACAGTGCCCCTACATCCAGATGCAGCTTACTGTAGACTGCATCTGATTGCAGGATCTTCAAATGGAAAGTGACATTCAAATGCAACCTACTGAAAGGCTGATTTTGGATACAGACTTTCACAATTCATCTGCATGTAAATACAGTTTACAATGATGCATCTAAATTCAGGACATATTCAAAGTGCACCTGCCTATGCTGCCAGTTTAAAAACCTTCAAATCAATTCTAGTCTGCATTCACATCCAGTCTTCAAAGGGCTGCATCATAATACCCTAGCATTTTAATACACCTAGGGTATAAACTAAATCAATCAATACAGTGACTATTTGTCTAGTGATATTCGACCAATAATGTGCGCTTATGTCAGAGAGGTACCGTCGCGGGCCCTCTCCAGTCCCATCAGCGTACCCTGTTTTTACCGGTTACCGGGTACCGTTAAGTACGTTTATCGTTTCCGAGGTATCTGCCAGGGGCCCAGGTCTCTTATGTGAGCGATCCATATTACTCATACATCACAAGATGATTTGTGCCAGGCCTTGTGATGGGTGAGCAATATGGATCACAGGCTGGACTCCGGCAATAGCTAGCCGAATTTTAACCGATTACCATTTTTGACACTTCATTCGAGTTACTTGGCTCTTATCTCAAATGAAGGTACATTTCTTAACTTAAGTGGACAAAGGTCTTCTGCAAACCACTTCATGGATATTATAAGAGTCATTCTCTAAGTAGTTTTCTTAAAATTTAAGTGATTTTCCACCTTCGAATAGTGCACTTGTAAACTATATTGCGCGCATGCACACAGAAATTTTTATCTATGCATGTAATCGCTAGTGTATAGTTACTAATCTAGTTGCGCTAGAAGACAATTTTGTGCGTGCTAACAGGAAATTTGTGCGCTTGCGCGGGGTTTAAATTTTCACCATTCGGGGGAGGCCTCAAATGACTAAGAGAAAAGTGTCTAGGGTTTCATGTTGCAACTTCAGGGATAGCATTTCAATTTTTAGTGTAAGAATGAAAATTGCTTTCATTCGACTGACTTGATCCATTGGACGGACCAAAAATATCTGAAGCCGGAGAAAACTACGTAGACATCCTCGACAGATTGCTCTCTTTCTGCAGCTTTGTCTCTTTATAAACTGCATCTGCGCCTTTCTCCATGCCTGCATGATAATCTTCATGGGCATTCATTCTACCTCTATCATGGACCCAGACCTCAGCTATTCTATACAAGATAGATTAGTCGGCGCGCTCGGAAGATCGAAGGTTTGAAATAATTTTTCCAAGACTTTCTTTTAGTGAAGCAATATGAATGTCAGTCGAGTTGCTAAATTCATTTCTGACATGCTGGATTTAAATAGTATACTGATCCTTTGTAACTGCTATCAGCTGTTGATTGGAGATATGTTAGTTCTCTGGAGGGCTTGGGCCATATGGAGAGGCAATAGATGGGTACAGTCACTCTGGATTGTCTTAGTAATATCCAATGCAGGTCGGCAGCATCTTTATACTCTTCTCTACTATGATCGTCTAAATCATCTCAAACTTGATCAACACATTGTCTCTCACTGTTAGTGCTTGGAGTTCCGGAGGTCCGAGTGAAAGTTTAGGGAAAGCATTCAAGGTGAATTTCTATCTGTTGACTTCTCTTGCCTTGAACGCCGTTGCTACGGTAGCAATTACATACAAGATGTGGTTGGTGTGAGTATTATCTGAAAATGCATCCATATTATGCCCCTTCCAATAGGTTACATTCAAGGTCAACCAATGTCTTTGGAAAAAAACATAAGCGTAATTCCAGTGGTACTTCTCCAGTTGAAAAGGCGCACCAGATGGTAGTAGAATCTGGAGTTGTTTTTTGCATCCTGCAAGTGAGTCGCTGAGTAACTATCCCATCATTCAACACGAATGAAAATTCTTTTCATGTTCTTAGACAGTATTCTATGCAATTTCCATGGCGTCCAGCATGCCCTGCAGCAATAGTTCTGCTACTACTAGTTTGCCGCAATTGTATGACACTTTCATCCAACCATTTGGAATTGTTATTCTAGTGAGTTCAGAAGATAGGTCTCCGCTGACTCTTGATAACCTATTTACGCGCATACATTAGCCATTTTATCCAGCTGTAGTCTTTATAGTAGCAAATCTAGTTGGAAGATCTTAATTCCATTACTATCTGTATTTCACATCATCAGCCAGCAATCCTTGGGCAAAGGGCTAGAAGAAGATACGCGAACACTAATGTCAATCCACCATCATGATTCATATTGTTATTCTCATATTAGTGTACTGAATTCTTTCCTTGATATTACGGGCTTGGGGCGATGAAGGCAGGTTGCAGCGACTGCCTAGGCTGGGCTGTGATTAGAGAAGCTGACCTTCACTTCCGATGTCGACGTTCTTCGTATGACTGTAGCTTGATTGCACCTCATGCTGGACTTTTTTCTTCGCAGCATTTAGACACAACACAACAAGTAGAAGGCCGCGGGGCAGCGTAATAATTGCTACAATACAGTTATAGATTGGAAGTGAATAAGATATTCCATGGTCTGCGAACTGTTTCACACTACCATTAATTCATTTTTGCAAGCGGCGAAAGACAATTAGAATACTTACTTTTCAATATTTCAATGTCTGTCAGAAATTAAAGGTTTCATTCATTCGTCTGAATTAGAAGACACTGTCGCTCTTGGTGAAAGGTTAGTATAAGTGTGGATCAACGGTCTTCCAATACCATACTCTTTCTCGGATGAAAGTTTATTACTTATTGGCGGCGTGTTTGTTGTTGCCAGTACCCGTTCTTTAGCAGATAATAAACATTGAACAAGTTTGTCATAAGTATTGGCTATGTTTGTGACACAGCTTCTGACTCTGCGTATAAAAGACTCGATATCAACATCGAGCTGCTCACCAGCTAGGGTGGCTAGCAATTGGTATCGACACCTTCATTTCTCCCCCTCCCTGAAACTGTTACTATTAATGAATGATAATGATCTGGCAATCATTTTACAGCTGGGATATGGATTAAAAACGATAATTGCGGGACGGATTATTATTTGTATGTTTTTCGGTGTGCATTCTTTGATGGAATGGAAGATTGTTTGGATTGAGCAATTGTTGAGGATTCTCCCATATCTGGGGAAGCATGCTTGTGGAGGGAGAGCCATAGGCTGGCGGAGGTATGACTGCGTAGAAGACGAGCTGTCAGTAAACTTATTTCATGAACAACGTATGCCGAGGGAGTATACCATCGAAGACGGCGAGCAAAATATACTCGGAAAGATCAAAATAGCTGCACAGAAAAATATCAAATTCTTGACCGTACTCTGATAAAAACGGGTCCTTCGCGGGGTCCAGATGCTGGCAATAGCGCTGACCGTAAACCCATGATATATCCGGTAAACTCAGTGGCTTGCTCAGACAGCCGGTACATGAGCTGAAAGAAAGAATTCACGTATTAGCAACAGAAGATAGGCAGAACGCACAAGAAAGCTCAAAAAAAATAACGCTCACACTTGTATAAAACTGATAAAACAACGTCGGCGCAACAGCCCCAATAATCACCATAATCAACATCATACTCATCACCCTTGTCTCTTCACATTGAACCTTACCTCCTTCCTCCTCATCACACTCCTCACTATACTCATCTCTGGCACTAAAAACACACCTACCAACAAACTAGTAACTACCAACAATCGACCCTTCCACCAACCGACCCTTCCTGCTATCCGGTGCTATGCAGTAGAACAGGATCTCAATAATCAAACCAAACGACACCCATGCCAGTTGAGGGTTGAGCAGAGATGGAGGCGACGGCCATACCGATAACAAACGACAGCAGGATAACGCTCAACAGTGAGAGAGTGAAGATTGTCCCCTGATTTGCAATGGCAGCTAGAAGAGCAGGGACAGGCTTTCTCTTGGACTCGAGTTCCTTGACCCAAGTGAAAAACACGGCCCAGTCGAATATAGCGAAAAAGACAACAAAGAGGAGGTTGACGAACATGATATAAACTCCGCCGACAGGGTATTTCTAGTACTTGAGTCCTGCAGCATGGAAGGTACACAGAGGAATTACAGTCACAAAAGGGACCTTGAGATGTCGCATCAAAGGTCCATTGTACATTTCAGACTCGTCCGTCATCGTTTGGAAGGATGGAGTGTCGAATGCAAGTTCGGGTCTCGGGTCGTCGGGAAGAGTATTTGAACTAAAGTTCTACCTGTTAATTCCTCTCGCTTTGAATGTCCTTGTTACGGCAGCAATCACATACAAAGCATGGGTAGTGTGAGCATTTTCATGAGACGCTTCCATATAATTTCCAGAACAACAAATGTCCTTAAGCCGCTTAAGCGTAATTCTGGCGGTTCATCTCGAGCGGAAAAGGTGTCCGGGGTCGTGGAAGAATCGGGAGTTGTTTTTGGCATTCTGCGGGGTGGTACTTGAGTAACTATATGATTTTTACAAATTATACAAAAATTCTTTTCGCATTCTGTGCAATTACAACGGCATCTTATATATCAAGCAACAATAGCTCTAGTTTGTTACACTTGTATGATGCCCTGATCCAACTGTTTGGAAATATGATTTTAGTGAGTTATTTCCGGCCAGGACTTAGTCTGCTCTGGCTCACGACAAGTCATAACCTACTTACACGCATATAATAGCCATTTTATCCGACTGCAGTCTTTATAGTAACCGATCTGGCTGGAAGATCTCAATCAAGTTACTGTCCATGCCTGTACACTACAATTGAATCGATTGCTCACTGCTTTAGAGCATAAATGAATTCCACGGCTGTGGTCTTGTGCGGAGCCTTGATGTCGAGCTTTGGCACTATACATATATGGGATAGGATGGACGCTGATTCTATATCCTGTTTCCTGTACCCTGCTTCTCGTCATCTCGCCCATGAGAATGCTAGGTTTCATTTAAAACCCTCCTGGATAGTATGTAGATATGTACCTTACTTTCTAGAACGGGTAGACGTTGACGTTCACGCGCACATTTTAAAACTGAAATATTTTAGCTCTGGTGGCTTTGCATGCAATGATTGAGTGTGTAGAACATATGACACTGCCATATGTATCGATGAAAATTGTAAGGACGTTGGGTAATTCTCAGCCATGCAATAGAACTTGACTAGGAATGTATTGAGGAAAGCCACACGCCGTGAAAGAAGGGGACTAATGACGGGTAATATGTAATTTGGTATTTATATGTCCAAAAGAATGTGTGTGTAAGGATGCTATAACGCCTACCGGAGTACGTACCTGGTAACCAAGCTCTGCTGAACCTTGCACCAGGAACCTCGTCAGACGGCTTGGGAAAACGGAAGTATGTATGTAGATGTTGGCAGAGACTTTTTTTCCCCTAATTTTGGCAGATGTGATTACCTTCCTTTGAGAAGTGGGAAAATCAGACTTGGCGGGATTTATGTACCAATTTTATTTTCTACATCCACGACAGGTCGTTTATTCCACTAATACACGCATTTACCTTAATGAGCAATGAAAAACATTTTCGTTTTCATGTTACCGCTGAGCTCAATACGGTTGGAAGCCATTTGTTGGGCTTGGGCTTCCCAACGTCTCCAACGGCAATAGACACTGCGGATGCGACTGGATATCTGGACCTTTTTCAGAGGGAAGTCCTTTATATGAGATTAGATATTGTAAAGTATGTGCCATGGTTATCAATTATCTATGCACGTCAGCGTGTCGTTAGAAGCTTTGACGTGCTTGGGAGTTTAGATGTGGATGTAGGGAAGAAAATTGGTACGTAAATCCCTTTTTAAGTCCAACTTTCTCACCTTCAAAAATATAAAAGGAAGGTAATGACGTCTGCCAAAATTATGCAAAAAGAATGTCTCCGCCAACATTTGCTTGGGCCGTTTTCCCAAGACCTCTGACGAGGTTTCTGGTGCAACGCGAGAACCTTAAGTTCAGCAGAGGGCTTGGTTACCAGGCCATCACGGAGGCGTAGGCCTAGTTTAGTTACTCACGGAAAGGAAGAAGGAAGTCGCTGGAATTCGTTTTGTACCGGTAACTGTACTATATATAATAGATTGTAACTTGGACCACCATTGATAGTTGCGAATCCTGTAGCCAACGCCACATTCTGTCCAAGCTGTCAGCAGGTTACAGACCAATATAAATAACTCAAAGAAAATCAGGGAAGCTTCAACATATATCACACCGCTGATTCGTACGTTTCATCCGCGGTGAAAAATAGTTGGAAAGATTGGATTTCAATTGCCTCCCGGACCCAAAATTCTCAGGGTGAAGTTGTCCCTGATTCAAAATAACGGGAGTGAAATAATGACCTTTCAATTGTGATTCACCTCAGGTGAAAAGTAAACTTGGCGGTACAGTAGTTTAATACGGCGTTTTTCGCTCGTGAGACTCAAAAGTAATTCCATATAAAAGCACAGTATTGATGCCTGGTGGGTATCGAGGTAGTTGCGTGGCTAGAGACAGGTGCGTTTGACAAAAATCTGACATCCCGTTAGCTCAATGTTTCGAGGTGTCTCTCTCAGCTATGCAGGAGGACTTCCAGTTTAACATGCCAGACACAGATGATCTGACCAGCCTTTTTGCTCTGGGATATTTTTTGAGAGCCGAGACGGTTGGCTGCATTGTTATATTCGTCCTCTTTGGTTTGTAACTTTCCTTCGATCTACACAAGTATGTGAATGTGAACGAGGTTCGTGCCAGGTCTTTATCTTGGGACTTCGACATTTGCTATTCGCTTCATCATGTAAGTATTGAGTAATTCAATGTCCTAAACCGAGCTCAGTTATTTGCATGTTTTTTGATGTAGCCAGCACGGAGTTCGAAGTCGGCCTCGGCAGATTGCTCTTGTCCTGCAGCTTTGTCTCCTTGTGAGCACCACTTGCGCCTTCTTCAGTGCCTGTACGACGCCGTTGGCGGAAGTTCGTACGCTCTTCATTTATCCGGACACCAGTCGTCCTCTCGAGGAAAGGACAGCCGCCTTCTTTGAATCAAGGACCTCAGCTCTTATAATCCTCACCATTGCATGGTCGAGCAGCCTTAACGTCAGTTATCCCAAACCCTTTTGCACATGCCATGTCGTTCACTTGCATATTTATCATAATAGCTCTTAATTGGAGATATATTGGTAATCTGGAGAGCCTGGGTCTTATGGCGGGGAAAAAAGTGGATTCAATGGTTCTGGATATTCTTAGCCGTATGCAACACAGGTTGGTGAATGTCATTAATTGGGTTATTTCATCTTGCTCATTTTCTCCAAAGTGTTCACTTTCATATGTGTCACAGTTTGGTTTGAAACGGAGGACCCAGGCGAAAGTGGGGACCCAGGTGAAAGCCTAGCAAAAGCAGTCAAGAATAATTTCTACTGGCTTTTTTCCCTGAATTTGAACATAGTGGCTACTCTATCAACAGCATACAAAACATGGTTAGTTCAATGTGTTCAACAGAGAAAATCAGTCTAAGCGCTGCACTTGTAGGACCCTTTCTCAAAGAACAAACATATTTGGCAAGGAATATATGAGTGGGGATGGTGTATCTGTAGTAAAAAGAGTGCTCTGGGTTTTGCTGGAATATGGAATTGCATTTTGCATTATTCAGGCAAATATCTCTTTCTATACTATTTTGCCAGGAGCTCACACTATTCTGGATCTTAGGCAGTGTACTATGCAATGTCTATGGCAGTTGGCCTATCGAAGACTGAGGGCTCTAATTTGCTTGAGGCATATGATACTGTCATTCAACCATTTACTCTAATGATTCTAGTGTGTTGTATTTCATTTATGGTTTGCCTGTATGGTCTTCTCTGATAAGCATTCAAAAGCCCTTCTACCCCACTACAGTCTTCATAGTCTCCCACTTTATTGGACAAATTGAGTAATACTTAATATATTACTGCACATTTTTAAGAATGTTCAGTAGGTTTCTACTGCACAGAGCCCATTCCCCCAAGACTAAATCTGAGGTTCAGAGTTGCTGGACTCGATGCTAATCAGTCAGATCATAGACAATGAGGTCACATTGATGTCCCTTGTTGAGGAACACCTGTGCCGTCAGTTGTCTGACCACACCACTACTCTATTCCGCCATTCAACATTACTTCCATTGATTCATACTACTTATCTACACATAGTATATGCACTTTAGATGCTACTAGTATTCAATCAATCTTTCTGTTTGTTCCTTTCAAAGGAAAAAAACACCTTTTGCCTAGGCAAATACAGGAGGTCTGAGATCTCAAATTGAAATCCCTGTATATTCTCCAACATCCCTGAAACACAAATATATTAAAGGATATGGGTAAACAAATGAAAATTAAACAACTAATTTGGTGCCCTACCATGGGCCAATGTCAACAACTTGTAATTGCCACAAACAGCAGCCAGACGTCACACAACTAAGAACAGAGACAGAGCAAGTAGCAGAGGAATGCACTGATATTCCGGTCTAACTACAAGAAATTGTACCCAGCCATTCGCTATTCCAAGCTTTCTATATGTATTCCTTTTGTATATAACATACAGATATGTAAACCTGACTAAGAATTAATGGTGATCCCTAACAGCCTGAGAATGAGACCTATAAAATGTGATAATGTCACAGGTGGTCCTGTCCAGTGTACTGCATGCTGCAGTATTTCAATCAGTCCGATCAGGGCAATCATGAAACCTTTTGGTATACTTATGACACTTCTGATGAGTACTTTGCCGGTACAGTTCCATTTCACCGCAACTTTCTAAATTGCAGAAATTAGTCATTTTATTCCACTATGACTATAATAGTGTCCCATCCCTTCAGTCGACAAAAGCATGAAGCTGCGAGAAGCAAGCAAGAAATTTTCCCGTATCGCACTGTCACACTGTTGCTAAAATTGTGTTCTTATTTGCTTCGTCATTGGCAGGCTCGGCCTTTGACGTGTCAAACAATTATATCGTAAGTAATTGACACAGCTTCTGGATCTGATTGCGTATAAAAGACTCAGTTCTCGCAAGTGGATCATCATTTCGTTAGTAGTGATTTGCACCTTCGAACGAAACGTTGACCCTTGAACGATAGCGCCTGCCGTTTCTATTTTGCTTTCTCTTTCTCTTTCTCTCTCTCTGGGTCTCTCTAAAAAGCTCCGACATGAAAGCAGGCGACGACTTGACTATCGCTTCGCGTATGGGATCTGTTATGAAAGACATGATCATTGGAACCATTACCGCTGCGATCCTATTCGGTATGCAATTTCTATCAGATATATGCGGTCGCTGAAGAAGAAATTCTTAGGGATCTATCTCGGAGCCTCAGGAGTTGCTATTTGGTTTGTGGTGTAAGGATCGAGCCTATTGAATTTCACTCAATATGCTAAACATGGCCGACGTAGTCGGAAAGGAGTGCGAAGCCGCCCTCAACGGATCGCTCTTTCCGTGCAATTTTGTCTCCTTGTCAACTGCATTTGCTCCTTTCTGAGCACCTGCGCGGTACCGCTGATGGAAATTCAGGAAGTCCTAATGGATTCAAGCACTAGTCATTCTCTTCAAGACAGAATAGCGACCTTTAGTGAGTCGATAGTCTTAGGCCATTTCTTAAGTGTTGTTGCATGGTCAAGCAGCATAAACGTTCGTCCATCGGTGCATGTATGACTGCCCTTCTCCTCACTATAACGATAAAAGATCTTAATTGGAGATACATTATTAATCTGGAGAGCTTGGGCGATATGGCGAGGAAATATGTTCGTGGAATGGATCTGGATCATGCTAGGAATATGCAATACAGGCGAGTTAATGACTGAGCGAGGCAGGTTATTCTTCAGGATTTCGGCTGAACTTTCGTGGAAGTATTCACCGTCATAGCCGTCACCAGTCGGACTCCAAGAGGAACCGGTTCAAATTTCGGTATAGCGTTCAAGCTGAATTTTTACTTGCTGCTTTCGCTATCATTGAATGTCTTGGCTACGGCAGCAATTGCATACAAAGCATGGTTCGTATCCAGATTTTCCAATAAACTCTCATATTATAATCCAGAAATTTGTCCGACAGGATCCACTCAAAAAGAACAAATGCCTTTGGAAGAGAATATAAAAGCGACCCAGATAGCTCTCGAGTGGATAAAGTACTTTGGTTTGTGGTGGAAGCTGGGGTGGCATTTGGCATTCTGCAGGTAAATTGACCTTATGTTGGTTTTGGCGGTTGTGAAAGCTTCAATTCTCCTTTCCTTCGATTACATCTTTAGATAGCATACTATGCTATTTCAATGGTGGCCAGCCTATCAACAATACAGTCCGCTGTAATAGAGCTATATAGCACTGTCATTCAACCCCTTGGTGTTATGATTCTTGTAAGTCGTTTCGTTCATCCTTCGACCCCTTATGGCATATTCATGTTGGTTAGCCATTTTACCCTACTACAGTCTTCGTAATATCCAACTTTATTGCATAAGTTTAGGCTACGGTTTTATCGTTCATCGTTCATTCCAGGAGACTATAAAGCATGTAGTTAGACATACCCCGTCTGACCGAGGCGGCTCTCAGTCCACCGTGACGCTTAGTATCGAGACAGACAAGTTTTTATTTTCTGGTCCTGGTCATCTTGTTTTAAAGCGAGATCTTACTCGGACCCACTCCATATGTTTCGTCGAGTGGGAAGTTACGAATTCTTGCTTTGACATACCTTTTCCGGTCTGACCCCTTATCGCCATTCTGTTGTTCAGATCAAGTTTAGATCGAAGATCGTGATGCGTACAAATACTAAAGGTAATTTTTAATTTACAAGATAGTGAACATTTTCGTAACAGGACAAAAAAATTCGTGCTGAATAAAACCGGCTTTCCACCGAAACCGGACAATCAAACAGACTTCTTCGTATATGCCAGCCCACTACCGTCCCCTCTGTCTCTCTGAGGCGCCGGCTGATGAATATGTCCCCCCGCAGAGTGATGAGAATGGATCCCATCAGTGTCTGTTGTCCAGCCGGGGGTTCTGGTGAAGTGTTGGGCATTATGAGTCGAAGTGGGTGCCTTGGGAATAGCAGACAGGATAGGTGAGTTTGTGTCGTTGACAACAACTGGGCCTGCAGGTTGCGTGTGGAGGGCTTCTTCATCTATGAGTAGGAGGTGAGACGGCGATGTACTGATACGAAGCATGACGTACATTGATGCATCTTTCCGGATGACTTTCGTTTTTCGTCCCGCTGATTCAGCATATAGAAGAATCCGGCGAAACCAGAGGCTAAGAACGCTATGGAAATAAAGGTGTTCTAATACGAATGGATTAGAATTTACAGCGCGACTGAGATTTAGAATCAAAACGAAGCTCACCCGACCGGTTCTAGGTGCCAAGCCAGAACGTCCTGAAGTACCAGGGAAATGTGATGCTGTAGACATGTCGAGTAAGGACTTCTGATAAGTTCAGAGTGAGATTCAAGGTAGGAATGGGGTGATGTCGTCTAGAGAGGATGTACCGACTTTTATATCACTTTTCCATCCGTGTCTCACAACGGAATGACGAAAGCTTGGGAGATAATGACGAGGACCGATTCAGAGAGTAGTCTCGGAAGCAAAATGCACGATGCGGAATCAATTTGGGACCTGTCCGATCCTCAACAAGTTCGCTGACGCAAAATGGGAGGCAGAGTGGCATTAATGCTTTTTATTGACAGTGCGCAAGGTAGAATCAAAGAAATAACACAAACACAAAAAAATTGCATAAACATAGTTTTTTCATCGCCTTGAAAGTAGTCAATACTAAGCCAGTTACCGGTCGGCTCGACCTTAGTCTAAGCGGGTCGGAGTCCCGCCGGAGACCGGCAAACTGCCGAAACTTCCACTTACAGCCTGAGTGAGCCGACACCTTTTCAGGAGTACGCGCGGTCTGCGCAATCATGACGATCTTAGATGCTATCGAGGTACTAGATTTCTGACTACGTTGTCGAATTCCTCGGACTTTGTAGTCGAGGCCGCCGGTCAAAGCTGTAAATCGCGACCATCCTCGGTAGGTCCCTCGAGTCATTTTAACATTGCGTGGAAAAGTGTGGCTTATCTACTCCTAATACCTCCTATCACTGGTCTTGCTACCAAAAGTACACAATGTTGAACAGTCAGTAACATCCCTAGAGCTTTGACTCTCGCGTCACAGGCTCCCAGTCCACTCGTTCCACCTACATAAGTGCATTATAAGCTTCCACGAGTGATTATTGGGTAAAAACAAAGAACGGTACGTACTAATCCTGGGTTTAGGTCCCTGATACTACTTGCACCGAGCAGTCGCATGGCTGTACCAATTTCTCTGCGCAGAATGCTTATAGTCTTGGTGACGCCTGCTTCACCGTAGGCCTATCGATTAAGATGTCAAGTCCAAGCACATTGCAAATGTGAATATAATGGTATCGTACACTCAGCGCAAAGAGGAACGGCCGGCCCAATCCTACCGCAGTGGCTCCTAAGCAAATCGCTTTGACGACATCTAGGATATGAAGAAGTTTGCGAGGATAGGATGTTATACCTGACTCAATGTAAGCACTTACCTGTCCCTCGCCGTATCCCTCCTTAACAGAGATTCCCAGTGAGCGTCTTATTCGCATTGTAAAAGCATGTCTCACCGTCGATATATACTATCAAGCAAGAATCAAAGTTCTGTCAAGTCTTCGTATCCAGGGAAGGAACGTACCTTCCAGCTTCTCAAAAACATCTGGACGTTGCTGGCGTAGTCTGTAAAGGACTTCAAGAGGGGGCAGGGAGCTAAAGATTCTCTTAAGCACTTTCAACGACCAATGCAAACAAATGACTTACTATTCCAACTGTCGACCTGAAATCGTTTGAATCCTCATCGGTCAAAACATTTATTAGTAAAGGAAAATTCAACACCCTACCGCCGTGATTTGATAGAATAATACCATCTATACCTATATCTGCGGCCAAAACAGCATCCTGTATACATTGAATACCTAATCAAGGATAGCTTGTTCAGATACAGAGATCGAAGAAAGCAGAAAGATCAAAACCTTTCAGTAAAATCGGCAACCTGGTTACACTGCGAAGCCACGGAATCGTAAGCTCCCAACTCATATCCGAATCGAGACCCCTGCTCTGATTCCAATGCAAAGCGCTCTTTCCCAGATAATTCGTCTTTTCTTCCTCGTCGCCTTCGTTGTAATACCGAGATTTTCCTTCCTCCGCCTGTAATGTCCACGTACTCTTTACATCCCTCTCTCTATTCCCGACTACCACAGCGTCAACTGTGAGGAATATAGCCTTGTATCCTAGCTGCTCTGCTTCTTGAACTATCTTCACCGTAGCCTCTTCGTCAGTGCTTTTGTATAGCTGCAAGAACAGAGTCTGGGAAGGTAGGGCCGCCGCGGCGATTTCTGAGCGTGCTATAGATGCATAACCACAGACCATCTGGATGATGTTGGCTTTGCCGCATCCTCGCGTGATGTTCAGTTCGCCTACGCGAAAGTATGAAACGTTTCAATGTTGGACTCTCATAGAAAAGTCCGAAATATAGTCTACCTAAAGGATGCCCAAGATTGGCTTGCGCCGCACCGGAAACGAACAAGGGGAGAGCAGAGTCAAATCCTAGTATCTTGGTCGAAAGATCGCATTTCGATACAGGTCGCATAACCCGAGGATGGAAGAAGAACCTGCTAAACGCCCTAGTGTTCTCTCGAAGTGCTAAGAGAGGGGGGGGGGGTGGTTCTGGTAAGCACAACAAGTTAGAGCGGCAACCGAGATACTACCCACAAATTTCATCATCTGTACCTGCGGAATAGAACGCCAGAGCGCTATAGGGAAGAACGGCCTTCGCAACGGTCTGAATATGCAGTAAAGTGAGCAACATGAAAGCGAGGTCCGAAGAGAAAAGTGGAAACAAAGATGCAAGACGCAACTCACCTCTATATCAGCGAGGCTCAGTATTTGATTGAGCGGAGGTCTTTGTTTCATCGTTTGTTCAACCCTCATCTCGTCCTTCGTTCGTTCCAGTTCAGGTGCTATATCCGGTACAGCTCCGCTCTGAGCTGATTGAGCTAGAGGACCGAGACACTGCGAAGGTGTCAAATTCTGCTGGATAGCATCGGGTGGATGAATCGGTTCATAGGCTGCGGTTGCATCGCGGCCTGCGTATTTGAGCAGAATGCCGGGACCGCCGGGATGGTTCTTGACAGCATCCGTGAATAAATGGCACCTAGCATTCAAACTACTAGAGCTAAGGAGAACCCACCGAAAGAAAATCGGTCACGTCGTATACTTCATTCTTGATAATCACCCAGCAAGAGCTTTTGAATATCAAGGCGAGTGAGCTACATCGAATGAACTACGTATAGGTGAGGGACTCGCCTCGAGTCTCTGTGTTTTGCAACTTCCTGTACAGTCAAACGCGGCATAGACATGGATATCGCTTTTAACTAGGTGCGTGCGACGTGTGTGTGAGCAGCCCAGAGACCAGCTTGATCGACCTCACATGAGAATTTTCCAGCTTTAAAAGGCACAATGCTGAGAAGCTAGCCAATAGAAACGTAAAAAGAAGATAAGCTTGCTGGCAGCCTAGCAGCTGATTGACGGGAAGTTACGGAAAGCCAGTGTCTAGTCCACGGTCGCATTCAAGATACGAGTAGTCATTAAATATTAAATTATCCTACTTAAAAATCCAGTAATTTACTCATAAGACATGAGCGAGAATCTACAGTTAAGGTGCACGGTCATTCATTGCGTGAGTCCCCATATACGAAAGCAATAAGGAAAACAGAGCAAAACAAAATCGATCGCAGGCAGAGTCCAGACAAAGCAAATCATCATACCAAAAGCGACATAAAACCCAATACTATTACCGATGCACTTTCACCGACCTAACCCCCGTCCTCTCACCCCTCTCGGCGATTTCCGAGTCAATCCCCGTTGAACCTGATACGACTTTGAAAGAACAACGCATTCCAGAATTGAGAACGATGACAAATGGATGCTAGGCTAGACAAACACGGACCTTCAACGCGTTCTGCGATTCCTTTACGTTTCTCGTCGTATGATAGAGTCTCTTGATATCCGGTATAAGGAAGAAAGGTATAATCACCGCCATGACTGGAAGCGCGACTATCCAGAACCTAGTTTGGGCAAAGAAAAATGAGCCTCTGGCCTGTAGAAGTTGGACACAGCTAAGAGGAGCCGAGACGAACCAGACATCAGAATGATCAGGATTTTTGGTCCACCACATCGCTTCGAAATTCATTCCCTGTATAACGAACACGAATCAACCAACTGCTTCCTGCGCGACCAAAGAAACTTACGCCGTAACCAGTCAGAAACGTCAAAGGTAGACAGATGACCGTAATGAGTGTAAGTCGCCTCCTGAGAACCGTGGAATTCCATGAGCTATGCTGCAGCCAGTGCCTGTGAGGAGACCACCCACATAATAACGTTCATCTCATAGGATGTCAACTGCAGAAAAGACGAAACAAGTCAGTGGATTACATTTCTGGTAAGGAGAGAGCACGCAACGTTAAACGAGTATTGGATCAAGTTCTCGCTTAGGTGATAGACTTTATCCAGGCTCGCGAGGATATAGTCCATATGGTCGTATACGTCTGCCTACGACCCATGAACTGCGTCAGGTTTACCGTTATCCTCGATGACTCGGATCACGCACAAGATAAATTTGCGCAGCATGGCTTATGTACCCTTTCACCTTGACGGTCTTTTCCTCCCCCGGAGGCGTGTCCAACAAGGCAATACACCGGTCGAGGTCGTATCTCCGTAGTCCATATATCACTCGCCTGAGAGGCTCAAGCGCTCGTTGATGAAGGCTAATATCGCCCGTTAGGATATGAACTACATAGAATCAAATTAGATGGACGGAGAAGCATTGTAAGGATTCTGGAACGCACGATTGCTGACAGTCTCCACCTCCGGCTTCAGCAGCAGTTTCATTTCAAACTTCTTCATCTTATTCTCGCAAGCCTCCGCGAGTCCTAGGGCCTTGTCGACAACTGCAGCGAACAAGAAACGTATAATCAGCACCACGCAAACGGGTAAGGATGAAATCCTACCAAGATCGAGTAAACTCTGAACCAGAAACGAAGGATCACTAGTCGTACGTAGAAGTGTGTCCGGCCGTGAAAGTCGATTTAAAATGGGCTCCATGAGTTTGGTACTAGTCGTCCGGTGTATGGTGATGACCGTGCCTATGCAAAGAAAATTGTTAAACGATTTCAATTTCAACATATAGAGGCGACGGACCATCTCTGAATAGCAGAATGAATATAGGGAATGCATTAACTTCCACCCGATCCCGCTAGAGTTGGCATCAGTGTGTGCCCACTGCATGAAAAGTATTCAACCCCACATGCTTTAACGCTTCAATTTGAACAGTGGCAGCCGCGTCTAGGTCTCTCAGATTTCGATATCCGGTCCCTTTCCGCCATTTCGAAGGGAAGGGGTTACCAACGACAGCTGGCTTCAAATCTTCGACATCCAAAGTGGCCTTCCGTTGAACTTCGGCAAGTGAGATGGCACTATCCTCGTCGCGGAGTTCCAAACAGAGAATTCTGAGGAACAAATGTTGTAAATAATAATCTGATTTACTGGCGGTGGCATTGGAGTGGCTATGCATGATGTTCTCAAGGGCAAGAGGGTGTATTTCTGGTCGTCCATGGCATCAACAGGGCAAGCGAGCAGAAGAACAGAAACACACACTGTATTTGATAGACAACATTTTGATTACATCCCAGCTTATACCCCCGACATCTATCCACCTAATTTTGGCCCAGGACGGCTTCTCGTTGGTTCGGGCATCGCTCAGCATGTTAATGAGCTGGTCGTTAGACAGGGTCCTCGAAGAAATTGACACCGGCGAATAATCCACGACACGAATCTGGCATTGCTCTCTACTTCCATTGTAGCGAAAATCAGAGCTGAGGTGCCGGGCGTTAACTCCAGGTTCAGCGCCAGCGCCATAATATGAGAAAACCCTGCTGGTTTGGTTTAGGGCAATCACCTTGCGCACCGCAGCACGCAGACGATCCCGAGGGGCGTCTGTCACTGCCGCCGTCGCCATACTTTTCCAAGATCAGAAAAGAGTTTGGTCCAACGCACAGAGGGTCAGGGAAAGGATTGAGAAAGAGTTTGGAAAAAGCGGAACAACGTCCGCTCAAGCGCTCGAGTGCCTTGTGGACAGATGATACATAACGCCCGTCGCCGTGGATTTAAATTTGGTATTGCCTGACCCTCGCTGTCGGCATGATGGGCAGTCAAAAGTTGGTCAGGATTTATAATGCCGAAATCGAATCGTCCGGGGTCGGTAGAGGACAGCATATCCAGCGCGTACAGAGGTGGAAGGGCAAAGCAAGAAATATTAAATCACGTGTGCGCCGTCGAACAGTCTATTCGTATGATACGACCGTCCACCAATCAAACAATTCATATATATTCCCAAGGAACACAACAATCCAAGATCATTAATATACTATTGCGTCCGCAAGTTGCCCGTGTCCCGGAGATCCCTAAATGTCTGGAAACCTTTATACCTAACTACGCCTCGGATTCGATAATTTTGCGTGGCCGACGTGTATATGTAAATAGAAGCCCATTATCTCCCGTTTGGCTGAAGTATTTCTGGTAGCTGAGCAATAGATGGCGTCTATCAGTCCATCTTAATGATAACCAACACCGTGACTGACTCACCTGTTCTAAAGTAACCGCCTAATCATTTGGGTATATCAAGTCTGCCAAATTCCTTCTTCCCTTACTCATACTATGCACCAAGCTGGCTCGTCAGATTCCCGATAGCACCCGTGAGCTGTAAAACCAAAATGCCAATGAGCACCGGACCACGCATGGAGAGAAGTCGACATACATCCGGCTGGCCAATCTGTACCAGTACAAATATATTCCCAATAGATACGTTCTTGATATTAACTGAACACATCCGAACATACAACACACACATAGGTATCAGCACTCTCCAAAACTGAACGACAACAAGCGCGACACGTACCATTCCCAACAGAAACATTCACATTCCCTACAAAAATGGTAATATTTCCAATCTCTGTGTCGACATTCCCCGCTCCTGCACTTATGGGCCCTCCGCCGACAGATGCGGTGACGGTCGGATTCGGGATGCTTAAACCGGACGTCGAGGTGACGGTAGGTGTGACAGTGGTAATCGTGCTATCACTCGAGTCTTGGCGCTTCATTCGGAAGAGGCCGGAGGATTGGGATACGGTGGTAGATGGAGAAACTGTGGAAGTGGCGGTAGCGGTGGAGGTCGTGATACTCTGACTGGCAGTCTATGGGTGAAAAAGGTGAATATTTGCCTCGCAAGAAGGGTTCGGTGGCTTACCGAAGCACTAAATGCATTAATTGGACTCGCTCCCGGAAGTGGAACAGACACTATGATCGAAATATTCCCAATGGTAATGTTCTCGATGCTAAATACGATATCAGCGTTTTTGTGGGAAGCTTACCTACGTAAACTCCACTTACTCGATATCGCCCACGGATATAGTAACATTCGTTACCCTGTCCAAGGTCGACGTCAACTTTATGATATACGGAGAGGGAAGCAGTCAAACGCACGTCAGGTTGATGTTTCCCAGTTTCGTAGTAATATTTCCCAAAGTCAAGCCAACCGACGGAAGCTACGAGACGATTCCTTCAGCAGCAAAACGAAACCGACCGCATCATCCGAAGCTTACATCCACACCAACACCCACACTCGACCCGTTCCCAGAATCATCTGGCGCGCGCCGTTGCAACTGCCTATTGGGAAGATACGCACAAACGGTCCCCTCGTCATCGGTTTCATCTCGTCCGTCGACCGTATGGGCAGCAGTCGCGCCGAGGAGGAGGAAGAAAATCCCGAGAGGCAGGAGAGATGGCCAAAATGAGCGCATTGTGAGGTTAACCGCTGGTCCCAAGGAAACGCGTCAGGTTGGCAGTCGAGGGCAAGTAAACGAGTGGGAAGAAAAACGAAGGAGAAGGATTGAAGGAAAGGGAAAAAAATCACGTCTACCTTCATTGACTAGCCCATCTTATAGAAAGGTGTGCGGTCAGCCGTGGGTCGCTGTTGAGTTAGCGAAGACCCTGGGTCGTTAGGCTAAAATCAATAATACAGTCGCAATCAGATTCTCATATTCGTTACGGAAGTAGATATTGAGTGCGGAACATACAGCTCTGCAAGTGAAAGAGAATAGTGAGTCGAGACGAGGGTGCTGCAACCACTACACAGAAAAATGTCAGTATTCTGCACGCAAGGAACTCCCTCACGGTAGTGCAACACATTGAGGAAAAGCAAACTTGAACTGAGAATTAGCCCGTCGTGGGTTACCAAGGGCTTGTTTTGATGACAACAAGCATTGAAAAGGTGCTTCATCAACGACGACGTAGACAATGACGTCTTGAGGTGGAAGACTAAAGTTCACGCACGAAGGGGAACGTAAGGACTGTAGGGTTCAACAAATATACCATTCGATACAACACGTTCGCGGTCTATGTGCCCTACCTTCCTTTATCAATTTCAAAGGCACTATATGAATAAGAATGAACTCCTTTCCGCCGCAGAACCTTCTTTGAATCTTCTTCCGCTACCTCCTCGACCGGCGGACCGTTTCCATATTTCTGCTGAATTTGATGTATGAGCAGAAGGACCAGGGGAAAGAATACCCTTTGAGTGTGCTGTGCAGCAAATGAAAGGCTTTTTAGGAGAATCTGCTGGGTGAAACATCTTGAAAAAAAGATACGATAAGCCCCAGCTTCGCCGCTTGCTTTTGTAGATAGATATCGCCGAAGAATCCCACTGGCCAAGACGAACAACACGTTGGCACTCTATTTAGGTGGTACGAGAGGAAGAATCATTCTGATCTATTCTTTTCGCCGTTCGCCAATCGCTGCTGGGCAACCACTAAAATTTCCTTAACCCAACTCATTGCGAAACCAAAATACATTCGAAAGCTTACCTGCATCGTAAATCTCCAAATCTGCTCTCCTTCTACCTTCGACGTATTTCTTGGACTCATATAGCGCAAAAGCGGCAACACACATGGCTCCGGTGAAACCCAAAGCCTAAGCGGACCAACGTTAAGCTGGATCGATTTCTATCTGAATTTAGGGCCGCTCACCAAGTTCCTGAAAGTGTTTTGGCGCGTCAAGCTGTGACCAGGACGAATATGGGGGAATGGATGCATGGGGTGATGGTGTGCGAGGTTCAAGGTGGAGCGCGCAGCCGGCGCTTAACCAGCGCCTACTTCGACAGTACCGCGCCACAGGTACCGCCAAGAGTCAAGACGTTTTCTGTTCAGTGTCGGTCTTGATACTAACTGTCTAATTCAGTATTGATATTATGGTCTAGCTTTTTCGCAAACAAGCACAGCTGTCGTTCAGATTGAGAAAGCACGAGGCAGCGAAGAACTTAATGGAGGTGTCAAATAGGTCACAGGAGCTGGCAGTTGAACACTGGCATAGGTTGAGCGAGGAAGGGGCGAGAATAGAGGAAATCTCGGTGTAATATGGCATGTATGCCTATGCTTCTATATGCTTCATTTTTTGAGCTTAGATTGGGGAACCAGAGTGCCGGAGCCCCACACAGCCTAATTTCGGCGTTCAGTATTGCAGGTGTTCTCCCAATTTTATTAGAAATTATGAATACAGCTCGGGTTTGACGGTACGCCTAGCATCCCATGCACTGGGGAATCGTCATTGAAGGTCATTCTGCCCCTGCACTAAAAAACCGACTACCCTACTCCCCCGTCTCCATGAAATAGTAAATGGCATCATATTGGTCAGGACATCAAGTGAGTGAATCGCATGCTGACAGACTTGACGCTACTACATAGGTCTCTGACGATGAAATCGCATCTTAACATCAGCGCCGGGAGCATTTCAGGGCATTGTCTCTGTGCCCCTTGAGCCTGGAGTAAAACTTACATGTGTATTCAGCAGGGCCTCCAGTGCCGATTGGTGCCAGAGAAGGGACAAACCCTGGCTGGAAAAACAGCTAGCTATCTTCGTCCAGTGAGAATGGATGTACGTACATGTCCAGACGAAACCCCATTCGTGCCGAGGTGAAAGAACTCTGATCAGAAGATGAGGTCGCCTATCAATAAAGCGAGTATCCCTACGGCTCTCCTTTTTAATCCTTCACCCTCCAGATGTGTCAGTTGCCATCATAAGGTGACCCATAATTTTTCGTCATAAAGACAGAGACTTCGCCAAAAGCCGAACCGTCTTCGATTTTGGTATTAACCTTCCCACTCTAATACCTAACTCGGTCTTGCGAGCTGCCCAAACGAGGAGAACCGGGTGAGCTCCGACTCGAAGGAAGCTAGAACCTTCGTCGATCCCCCTCCCAGGAGCTCTCTATCAGGTAGCGAAAAGTGCTTACTTAGAAAGCTCCATGCGATGATACAGAGGCACTCGCTGTTCGGTCCCATTATTGACGCGAGAAGCATGGACATGTACATAATGAGGACGCTTCATCTAGCGCATCATTAGCGGCTATGCTCAAAAAGCTCCTGCAGTAAGAATAAGGTTCTTGCACATTGAGGCTTTGGCATGGTACGGGTAAACGGCTGCTCGAACCTCACTAGATTCCTCGCTTAGCTCTGACCTGTTCGTCTTGGCTGCTGTGGGTGCTATTTTATTTGAGGATTGCTTATGCCGAATGACACTCTTCCCTGTAGCAGAACTTCAATTCCTTCGAAAGAAGTGTAGAAGAGTGCTCTTCCGAGCCAACCTAATTTTGTTCCTGATATCTGTTCGGCAGGAACAGATTATCGGTCTCAGTCGGCGAAGCGGAGATAACTCTACAGTTTCGGAATTTAAGGTAACCTCAATATAGATTCAGTGCATATGGGTTTCCTTCACATTGGTCACTTAAAATTAACGTCGACGGGTGCCGATCTTCAATACAAGCGGCGTTTCAGGACAGCCAGCGAACTGTCAGTTTTTTTGACACTCATTGAGCTTGGAACGGAGAAGAACTTCCCGCGTCCCTGTCGTTCCGGGGTGCCGAGGCGTCCAAAGAACCAAATGGATTCTCAGAATACAGCCTTTTTGAGTACAATATCTATAAGTTTATAAAGGGACCCGGGCTTGAGCGCTGAGCCTACAGCGCACAGTCAACGATCCCTCGGAGAATTTGTTCTTCCACCTGTAGCCCTGAACTGGTCCTACTCCCTCGTATGGATACTGATGACCCGGAAATCACTTTGAAGTTGGGATACGTGATAAGTAATGCGGTTGTCGGGAGTATCGTCACGTTTGTCCTTTTTGGTTCGCAATATCCATAGATTCGACTGCAATGACAAGTTCCTGACTGAAAAACTTGGCAGGGTTTTACCTCGGAGCTGCAGGATTCGTCATCAACCTTTTGATGTAAGGCTTGGGCCTGGTCTCAATGCACCTCGACATACTGAAGCAACTTCCCTTTTTCAAAAATATCTTACATAGCCAGAAAGGAGTTCCAAGTCGCCCTCACCTGATTGTTCTCCTTCTTCAATGCTGTCTCCTTATAAGCTCCGCTCTTACCTTCATCGACTTTTGTGCAACGCCGCTGTCACAAATTCAAACGATTGTAATTCAGCCAGACGCAAGTCACGATTCACTCGAAGAAAAATTAAACGCCTTTCAAGAGTTACAGGCCCCGTCCCTTTTTTTCTACATTATCAATTGGTTATCTGGTGGGATAAATGTCAGTCAATGATATTTACCAAGGTATCTGCTAGAATTACGAGCTTTGACCTCCCTTGATTCCCACAGATCATAATTGCTGACACGTTGGTGATGTGGAGAGCTTGGGCGGTATGGAGGGAAAAGAAATTCGCGAAATGGCTTTGTATTTTTCTATCAATCGGTAATGCAGGTATGCGACTATGACCGCTTGCTGTGCTCGACTCCACTGATTTTACCCTCTTACAAAGTGGTGATTGTCTTGACCAACGTCATTTGGATTACCGGAGAACCCCATGAAAGTCTTGCGACAGCGTTCAAGCTTAACCTCTTTTTGCTAGTTTCTATGACACTCAATGCGCTGTCCACTTCGGCTATTGCATACAAGGCGAGGTCAGCGTGGAGAGATCTCTCATAGAATTGCTTGCTTAATTTCGCTGCTTGGTGACATCCAGGGCTTACTCAAAGTGGAGGAATGTCTTCGGCAAAGAATACAAGTCTCGATCCAAAACTTATGGAACACCAGTTCACAAAGTACTCTGGTTTGTAGTTGAATCTGGGTTCATCTTTTGCCTTCTGCAGGTGAGCAGTACTAAAGACCACTTTCTGGTTGTTATCATAATTTGCAAAATTTTTCTTCCAATTGAATTTTCTAGGCAGCCTTTTATGCTGTTGCAATAGCCTCTGCCATATCCAGTAGTTTGAATTTCTTTGATGCATATAATGCTATCATACAACCCTTGGCACTCATGCTACTGGTAAGATGTAGCTCATTACCATTTGGAGTCTTCTGAAATGTGTAGCAGCCATATTATCCCACGGCAGTCTTTGCAGTATCCCTTCTCCTTGGAAATTCAGAAAATTAAGTGTTGTATGTACAGATTTAAAAGGAGGGATTTCACAATGTGGAGATCAGGCTGGAAAGGATTGTCATAGTGTGGCAGATCAGCTTTTCAGTTCATAGAATCGTGACCTTGCATACAACAGCCTTGCAGGATCTTAGCCCACACATTGTATATATCTACTACAGTCTGGTAAGATCAAGGCCCACCAGGAGCTCACAGCTCGGAGTGCTTGCAGTAACTTCTGATTCTTGAAAAGTGTATTAAGACTCAGTCTTTACCCCAAAGCACTTACGGTGCTTTGCGAAAGTAGTGACACCTGGGAAATTTTGATCACACACATTTAAGGAATTGGAATCCTTTCACTTGCACTTTTCCTTCTATGGAAGCATTCAGTAATTTGGCCCTTGTCTTACAAAACTTTTTTTGTATACTTATCTGGCTTCAATGGCCAAATTATTCATTGTTGATTTCACAAAACAATGCCAAAAGATTACAAAACACTGCATGTTAAGTTGTTAACTAACACAGTAAACTTATGGAAAACTTACTGTGAAAAGAGTGGGATTTCATAGAAATTTACTTCTATCTGTTCTTCATAAATTTACCATGAGTGGCAAAACTTATTGAAATTTGCAAAAATAAGTCTTCACATGCATGAGACTACTTTCTTGATTTTTAGGGGAAGAACAACCCAGTTTTGAGACACAAAAATCTTACAGCTTACTCCAAAGACGCACAGAAGTATCCTAGACACCATGAATTTCACTCAAAGTAAATGGTTCTCAAACACTTTGACAATTTGTGCTGTTGATATCAAATAAGCGCGCGCATATGATTCTGAAATACTTCATCGGCGAGGGCCTGGCAATTTTGTTATGTCTTCAAAACCACCCCAGAGATTCTGGACCATTGACTCATGTTGCCTATGCCCTGTGAAAGTTTGGTGAAGAACTATCCAGTTCCTACACAGTTATATATTACTGACAAATTGTGACAATCAAGAATTGACAATGAGGGATTCGTTCATCCGCGTCATAGATAAATTGGATATCAATACGAGTTTCTCTCCATGGACTGTTTGGGTAATAAACAAGCTTCCTTCCTACATCAGTGATTCATACTCCCTGTAGCTCCGATACTCTGATGAAGAGGCTCTATGCAGTATGAGCCAATTTTGGGTTAAGTATTTCGGTCTCCACATTCACCGCGCAGTAGTACATCTCGTTAATTATCGCTGTATTGAGTAACTGTTGTAATTGCTTTACTTAAATACTGTATATGTACACTCAAACCCGATGGTCTTGGACCCACCGTTCCGGCGCTGTTGCTGGTACAGTGATATATTTAGCATTATTCAGCTTGTCCGATCAGATGGGAAACTATAAAGACTGCGGTAGGATAGAAGGGCTGTTAAATGCTTATCAGAAAAGACCATAGAATACAGGCTCAGCAAATGAAACACACTAGAACCATTAGAGTAAGAGGTTGCAGGACAGTACTAAACGCCTCAAACAAATCAAAATGTTGGCTCTCAACCTTGGACAAGCCAACTGTCATCGCCAATGCATAGTACACCGCCTAATATCCAGACATATTTTGAGCTCTTGAAAAGTTCTGAGTAGAGAAAGGAAAATTCACCTGAAGGATGGAAAATGCAATTCCATATTCCAGCAAAGCCCAGAGCACTCTTTTTACTACAGATACACCAATATCACTTGTATATTCCTTGCCGAAGATGTTTGTCCTTCGAGAGAGAGTCCTACAAGTCGAGTATTAGATATTAGCAGAGAGTATCTGCGGAACACATTTCAACTGACCACGTTTTGTATGCAGTTGATAGAGTAGCCGCTATATTTAAACCCAAGGAAAAAAGCCAGTAGAAATTATTCTTAATTGCTGTTCCTAGACTTTCACCTGGGCCTCCACTATGAAACCAAATAGTGACACATAAAAAAGTGAACACTTCGGAAAAGTGAATAAAGGTGAAATAATCTGATTAATGATATGCACCGACCTGTGTTGCATATGGCCAAGAAGATCCAGAACCGTTGAATCCACTTTTTCCCCCGCCATAGTGCCCAGGCTCTCCAGATCACCAATATATCACCAATTAAAAGCTATCACGATAAATAAGTAGCCGAACGACATGGCAGAATTTGGAATGACTGACATTCAGGCTGCTCGACCACGCAATGGTGAGGTATATAGGAGCTGAGGTTATTGATTCAAAGAAAGCGAGTGCCCTTTCATCGAGAGAATGACTGGTGTCCGGATGAATGAAGAGTGTACGAATGTCCGCCAATGGCGTTATACAGGCACTGATGAAGGCACAAGTGGTGCTCACAAGGAGACAAAGCTGCAGGACAAGAGCAATCTGCCGAGGACGACTTTGAACTCCGTGCTGGCTGCATTAATGAGAATGAGAACGACTGAGTCCGATTAAGGACGTTGAACTGCTCAATACTTACATGATGAAATGAATAGCAAATGTCGAAGCGCCAAAATAAAGACCTGGCACGAACTTCGTTCATATACTCGAGTAGATTCAAAGAAAATCACAAACCAAAAAGAACAAATATAATGATGCATACAGCCGTCTGGGCCCTCGTAAAATACCCCAGGGCAAAAAGACTGGCCAGATCATCTGTATCTTGCCGGAATCCCTCTGGCATAGCTAAGAGAGGAAACTTGAGAAGTTGAGCAAATGGGATGAGATGTCTAAGTTTGCCACGCGACCGCAATGGACTATCTCAATACTCCCTGGGCATCGATATCGTGCTCCTTATAAGGCGGGAATAAGGTTTCCCAAGTGTAGGGCGCGAACTATACCGTGTTGGACTATATTGGAACCTCCCTGTTCTGCTTTTTATATGGAATGAATACAGTTTTCCTGTGTTAGTCAGAAACGAGCATTGACACCGTGTTTAACTAAGTATGTGAAATACGTGTCAGAACCTCCCTGATCTTCTTGGAGTTACTGCATATTGAAATTTAATCGTATTCCGCCGCAACCTTGGACAGAATGTGACGATGGTTACAGGATTCGGAACGATCAATGATGTCGATGGTGGTCAAAGTTAGAGTACATTACATGCAATAAGTGACCAGTACAAAGCGAATTCCTCGTTCGGTTTCGCAGATATGTTGACTATTCTCATCAGTACATGTGTCAATGTCATACTACATATGGACCCAACATTATATGCACAGCCAAAATTTCAATTTAAGCTTTAAATACGCTTTCCAGAGTAGGATTTTGAATCAAGTTATACCGTCCTTTTCCTCTGGCGTTCTTATGGACTAGATAATCGAAAAGGGGAGCGAGGAAGATGGACGACAGAATTGGGGATTATCCTGTTCCACATATGGTGCAAAAGTCCAACACAACTCTGCATAGACCGTAACCATGGACTGCGTTTATGCTCGCAGTGAGCACTCGACTCAACGGTAGCATGCGGGCACGGACAGTATTGTTATGAAGATCTTCCAACCAAGATCGTTACTATGAAGACTACAGTTGGATAAAAAGGCTATTATATGCGCGTAAGTAGGTTATCATCAGTCAGCGGAGACCAGATCCTCCGGGATATGGCTCACCAGAATAACAATTCCAAATGGTTGGATGAAGGCATCGTACAACTGCAAAAGACTAGTAGCAGAACTATTTATGCTGGACATACTGGACGCCATGGAAATTGCATAGAATACTGTCTAAAAACATGAAAAGAATTTTCATTCATTTTAAGACAACTGGAAAGTTACTCAGAGACTCACTTGCAGAATGCAAAAAACAACTCCAGATTCTACTACCACCCAGAGCACCTTTTCGACTCGAGATGCGCCACCAGAATCACGCTTATATTCTTTTCCAAAGACATTGGTTAATCTTGAATGTAACCTATTGTACGGGATATTATGTGGAAGCATGTAATCAAAATACTCACTCACCATGCTTTGTATGTAATTGCTACCGTAGCAAGGACGTTCACAGCAAGAGAAGTGAACAGGTAGAAATTCAGCTCAAATGCTCTTCCAAAACTTTCACTCGGCCCTCCGGAACTCCAAACAGTAACAGTGAGGGACAAAATGTTGATCACTTTTGAGATGAGTTAGAGGGTTATAGTAGAGAAGAGTATAACAATGTTGCTGCCAACCCGCATTGAATATCGCTAACACGATCCAGAGTAACTGTACCCATCTATTGTCTCTCCATATCGCCCAAGCCCTCCAGAGGACTAACGTATCTCCAATCAACAACTGATTACGGTTGGAAAGGATCAGTATACTATAAAGTTCCAGCATATCAGAGATGAAATTAGCAACTCGACTGACATTTATACTGCCTGACCAAAAGAAAGTCCTGGAAAAATTATTCCGAACCTTCGATTTTCCGAGCGCGGCTATTCTATCTTGTAAGCTGAGGTCTGCGCCCGTCATAAAGATTGAATGAATGCCCATGAAGACTATCATGCAGCTACTGAGGAAGGCGCAGATGCAGTTTACAAGGAGACAAAGTTGTAGGAATAGAGCAATTTGTTGAGGACGTGTACGTAGTCCTGTTCGGCTTCAGACATTTTTGGTAAGTCCAGCGTATCAAATCAGTCGAATAAAAGCGGTTCTCATTCTTACACTAAAAGTCGAATAGCTATTCCTGAAGTTGCAATATAAAATCCTAAAGACTTCTCTAAGTAACTACGTCACTTGAAGCTGATCCGACAAACATCGCGCACCGAAAAACACAGATACCAGGACCTGTCTGGCTAATGAGTTTCTTTCATTATATCCCAACTGTAAAATGTGAGTCAGATCGTCTTCATTCATTCGTAGTAAGAGTCAAAGGGCAAAGGGGAAGGGGGAGAAACGAAGGAGTCCACGCAGATCGCTCGCTGCCCTAGCTGACCTGCCAGATGACGGAAATTTGGATATCGATTCAAGTCTTTTATACGAAATCAAGGCTGTGTAATGTATAATGTATATACACAGTCGATGTTACGACAGGTTTGTTAGACATATGTCGAAGAATGGGCGCTGGCAGCAACAGTCCACGTGCTACTGTTCATCAGAAAGTAGGCCATCGCGCAGCGCGCGTGGCATATACGAGGCCAGAAGATAGAGAAGCAACGAATTGTGGAAATTGAGACCTCGGAAAAGCGTCGGGTGCAGGTGACACTTTAGCACTTCAAAGTGACACTGAATTTCTCAAGGGAAGGGTTGAGAAAGAAATTTTGAAGCAATCGCAATCGAAGCATCTGCTCTAATATGGAATATGGACAATTCATTCCCTATACACAGACATTCGTTGATCTCGAATCTACCATATTGGGCGGGACATTATCTGGAACCATTTTATGAAATACTCATACTGACCGCGCTTCGTATGCAATTGCTGTCATAGAAAGAACGCTCAAGGTGAGAGAAAATAACAGGTAGAAATTCAGCTGGAATGCTTGTGCAAAACCTTTCGACCCTCCGGAATTCTACTGAAAGGTGGCGGAGAAGATATTAGACACCCCCAAGAGGCGCTGGGCCGCTAGGATCGTAACTGGAGCTATTGGCAATTACTGACCTGCATTGCATATCGCATGATCCAGATCAACTGCATCAATTTATTTTCTTGCCACATCGCCCAGGCTCTGCAGATCACCATTGTATCTCCAATCAAAAGCTGGATATGGTTTCCAAAGTTACAGTACTATACTTATGTGTAGTCAAAACTTCGGCGAACTAGAAATCAAGTAGCAACCACACTGACTTTTATGTCCTGACCACGCGATGAAACGGTAAAAATGACTTTACAAAGGTGGTAACAAATATTATTTGGGGGAAGAATTACCTTTAATTTTATGTTCAATTCGAGTTAGTCACAGCATCACTGAATCCGAGAGAGAAATGTTCAGGTCTGAATAATATTTATTTACGTATTTAGCATTACTTAGTTCTAGAGAGAAGGAAGACGAAGCAGAATCAATATTATGCCCGGCAGTCGGCGACAGTGGTCACTGCATTCCAGCAGTGCAGTTTCTCATATTCTCTGATAAACTCTAGCTTTCGTCAAGCGGTGTGCAGCCGGTGACTGTCCGATATGATGTTCCTTTCTGTTTATAAAGAACTATGGGATGCCCCTCCTTCTCTTCCATCTTCCAATATATAGATAAGATTATGTTGCCACTTGTGCCATGGGTACTTGCCATTGTCCCAAATTCTCCCACAATACTATGACTTAACTCTGGCTTCTATATCACCCTACGTTGTTTATAATTTTTCTTCTCAAAACAGCGACTAGGATACCGTTAGCCTTTGCATTCCTAATCCTACCTGCTTCCTCTGAATCCTAAAGTTCTTTCTTAGTAACAGTTACAATGATGCCTTCAAATGCCATTTGAGACCTGGTGTTTTTTCAACTGCAGTCTGCAGGATCCGCTTTCCAGGTTCTTTGTAGTTTGATGGAGCAAATATAATTATATATATGAACTGACTGACAGAAAGAAATACATGCAGAGGTCGGAAATATGTTTCACTTTGAGTACTGTATTCGGCCTGTTCTAACATTTGACAGCTATCTTCTCCTTTCTGAGGTCGTAAGGGAGGGAAGCTATTATTTCCTCTCCTCTTGCGCTTCATTCATCTTAAAGCTGTAAAGGATTGATTTCATCACCCATCCAGTATTTTTGAGGAGCAAGAGCGACCATAAGATATGGGTAAGCGCCGTGCAGTTATGCAATGTGATTGTTACCAGTGCCCGCTGACAAGTGTTGATACTCGCGTCCCGTATCCATCACTCTGCAAATCTTTTAATTGTCACGATCAATCATACATAAATCTCTTTATTATATCATTGTATCAATGTATGAGTGCTGATCGGGCAGGTTCAAGCTCTGAATACGAATTCTCTTAGAAGGCGTTTCTGTTAGACAGCAATTCGTCCCATTACGGAACGTCGATGAGCTCCACACGCGCTACATAGGATTAAGTTCAGATTAGGGGCGGCGACCCTCATCGTTTCCCACACCACCATTGGTTACCGATTACGACTTTGACAGGAAGACGAATAGTTAACGACCAAGATTTCATATAATGTTGCTTCGCGTTGTATAAAATGATACAAGATCGGAGCCGAGACGGAGGTTCATCTCCCGCTCTCTCGCGTCTGCTTATTACTGCCGCTGCTATTGCGCTGGTACTGGACCGGTCGGTCTAACTGCACCTGGGACCATGGAAGCAGATGGTCTGGCTATCATTCCTGAGCTCGGATACGCTATAAAGAATGCAGTTATTGGATGCATTATCACACTTATTCTTTTTGGTACGCACCTTGATCTTCCTTGAATAGATTCAGGGACAGTTCTTGAAGACGGAATCCCTAGGTTTTTATCTTGGAACTTCAGGGTTGGCCATCCTCTTACTACTGTAAGGATTGAACTCGGAAACCCGATACGCTGAACTGACTTACTTATCCAGTCGGAAAGGACTTCAAGGCCGCCCTCGGAAGGTTGCTCTCGTCCTGCAACTATGTCTTCTCACAAGCTCCATCTTCACCTTCATCAACTATTGTTTCATACCGTTGGCAAACATCCATACAACCTTAATCAAACCGAATAGCAGCGATTCGCTCCAACAAGGACTAACCGCTCTCGATGAATCACAAGCTCCGTCTCTTTTTTTCTACATCATTAACTGGACATCCGGCGGAATAAATGTTAGTCGTCGATACCTGCTGAGTTACTCGTTGTCCGAGGTTGTAACCACACGGCTCATTCGGTTTTCCGGGTTCAAATAGGTCATAATCACAGACACGTTGGTGATCTGGAGAGCTTGGGCGCTATGGAAGGAAATTAGAGTTATGAAATATTTTTGGATTTTTCTCGCAGTATGCAATGCAGGTAAGAAAACGTATCCGATTAGATTTGCTTCATTCATGTTGATACTATATTCTAAGTTATAATTATTGTAACCAACGTTGTTTGGATTTCGGGAGGGCCGGGTGAAAGTCTCGGAACAGCTTTCAAGCTCAATTTCTACTTGCTGTTCTCAATGACGGTGAATATCTTGGCCACATCAGCTATAGCATATCGGGCAAGAATGCTCTCGAGAATGACAAATATTTTTGGCCGAGAATACGAGTCTTACTCCACCGGTGGATACCAAATACAAAGATTACTCTGGTTTGTGGTAGAATCTGGGGTCATATTTTGTATTCTCCAGGTATGTTCTTGTGCGAGCTGGTCATCAAGGTGTCTTACCTTGGATGAAATCTTTTAGGCAGCATATTATGTTATTACAATGGACGCTAGCATTGGCAGTGTAACTGAGCCTCAGACCAATGGCTTTAATTTGCTTGACACATATGATGTGATCATCCAACCTTTAGGTCTTACGATTCTAGTCAGTTGTCCTGTCCATCTCTGTCATTGATTTTTCTGAAGCATCGCTGCTACGCAACAGCCATTTTACCCCACTACAGTTTTTATTGTATCCCTTCTTCTCGGGAAATCAGAGTGATTTCAGAGAGAAAAAAATTTCCATGGCAATGGAGCACGCACTCCGTTCATCTTCAGACCTGCTGGCTTGATGCATTTCTGGAATCTCTACTCTAGGGGTTCGACGTCAATCCGGACAAAGACTCGATAGTTGGTTCACGCATACTTACTGCAATTTTGTCTGTTAACACTGGACAGCCATCCAAGGACTTACCTCAATGTATAACTAGAACTTTGTATATCCTTTCAGTACAAGTACGTACTTATCATGGACCTTTGTAGCCAATTTGCAGCAATAAAAAGTAAAGTACAAACTAGAAGGTAGATAGGACTGATGTGGAGCACTGGACGGGTCACCCAAGTCTCGCAAGAGCTTATGCCACAGTGCAGTTACGTAGCGTCCTCCCTCTTATGAAGGAGGAGAAATGACCGGTGCCCGCCATACGCACACATCAGTCATGATCGTCAGGGTGTATCGTGGTCTGCTTACGGGAGATTACTGCGAGCCCCCCTCTTCTCTCCTCCCCCCTTCCCCCGCCGGTCCTTTCTTTTATTTATTAAGGTCTCTTGACTTGACCAAACGCGTCACATAACATCACCTACCATACGATACACCCAAGTATTACATGAAGCGACAATATCACTCAGACACTTCCACACGGACACACCCCAGAGAACTGGAGCCCAACTAATCTTTGTTGCGGTTCCCCGCCTTAGTAAATACATACCTAGTCTTACCTGAGGCAATGAAGAGTCTTTGAACAAAAGTCCCGTAGTGATGTGCCGGGGCCCGGCTGCCTCCTACCAGAATTTCGAGCCGGGGCCTGACACCCATCTGGACCGTGGCGCGGCTTCCCCGGCTCAGCGGCTTGGAGCCGTCTCCAGTGCTACCAAAACGGTCATATCGCAAACTGCTACTCCTGAGACTTACTTACAGCCAAATGCTGAGGAACTAGACCACTTTGGTGGGGATGCCTACCCAATTTCGCTTTACTTTCCTTGGCCTAGTACCGCACGAAACTAAGCTTTTTCGGGGATGATCCGATACAGACAAGTAAGGAAGAATCATTGGGTCAATGAATAAGACCTCATTGTTCAGAGCATCTGCATCTTGTACTCAACAATCGCGTTACACTTTGAAGATGGTAATCGTTACTTGGACTTTGACACTGTGGCACTTTACATCCGAGCGCCTGGTCACGTGCCCGCCGCATCAACGCATTGCCAGCTTGACCCAGTGCAACCAACACCACTGCTCTCTGCCTCCATTGAATCGGTTGATCAACCACAAAACGACCTACTTTGCTCGCAATTACCTTCTGTTTACCCTCAAAAGAGATCCTTAGTTGAGACTCAAAAAGACTTGCATCGATTTTTTGAACCGAATTGGAGCATACAAAAAGACGCGCCATGGCCAATTCAAACTCGTATGCTGCTCTCTCTTTTTCACTGAAAAAAAAGCTCAGTCATCGTTTGTCGCAGTGACTACAAGGCCCATCTGCGCCCACCACCCAAAGACCTTCGACCGCAAACCTCAGATGTACTCGGAACAACTCTCAACCTCGAATTCGAGGATATGCCACTTCCTCGGTCCCTGCTAATGGGTATCTTTGAAGCTGGCTTTGAAAAACCTTCACCAATCCAAGAACAAGCCATTCCCGCAGCCCTCGAACACCGCGACATCCTCGCTCGAGCCAAAAACGGCACAGGCAAAACAGCCGCCTTCGTCATTCCTCTGCTCGCCAGAGTTGATGAAGGCGTTAGAAAAGGTCGAAGCGGGATCCAAGCAATCGTCCTAGTGCCTACTCGCGAGCTGGCTCTCCAGACGGCTCAGGTATGCAAAACGCTCTCCAAACATATGGGTATCGAGGTCATGGTTACGACCGGTGGTACGACTCTCAAAGACGATATTCTCCGTCTTGGGCAGACTGTGCACGTCCTCGTTGGTACTCCTGGTCGTATTCTGGATTTGGCTGGCAAAGGGATTGCCGATTTGAGTGGCTGCGGCGTGTTTGTTATGGACGAGGCGGATAAGTTGCTTAGTCCAGAGTTTGGTCCGGTTATGGAGGGTTTATTGGGTTATTTGCCCCCGCCGGTTGAAGGCGATAATAAGGATGCGATTGGGAGGCAGGTCATGCTTTTTAGCGCGACATTTCCGATGATTGTCAAGGATTTCAAGGTGGGTCTCCTACCAGTAGCACCTCTGACGACCTCGCTGACGCTTTACCTAAGGACAAACACATGCGTTCACCTTACGAGATCAACCTCATGGATGAGCTTACACTCAAGGGAGTCACACAATACTACGCTTTCGTCGAAGAAAGACAGAAGGTCCATTGTTTGAATACGCTATTCAGCAAGGTATCCCTGATCTCCTGTTATGTGCAAAGGCTATTTCTGACTCGATCTATCACGGTAGCTCCAAATAAATCAATCCATCATTTTCTGCAACTCAACCAACCGTGTAGAACTGCTAGCCAAAAAGATTACGGAGTTGGGTTATTCGTGTTTCTACAGTCACGCAAAGGTGGATACTCCAAGGTTCTCTCAACAGCTATTGCTGACCTTACGTACCTCCCTTAGATGCTCCAATCTCACCGTAACCGTGTCTTTCACGACTTCCGTTCCGGAACGTGCAGGAACCTCGTGTGCAGCGATTTGCTGACCAGAGGTATCGATATCCAGGTGCGTTTGCGTTGGCATTTCGAGTTGGAGCTGGCCTGGTATTCATAACCTTTGTGCACAGGCCGTCAACGTCGTCATCAACTTTGATTTCCCGAAAAACTCCGAGACATATCTGCATAGAATTGGTGAGCCGTGATCTTTCGCTCAATTTACGTGAATGGAGACTGACGAGTCATTGTTACAATCTTTATCCTTGTGTCTTGCTGTTTTTCTCCCTTCCTCGCTCTCCCTTCCCTTTCCACGTTGCCACGCATGCCTCCACAGGCCGTTCGGGACGTTTTGGTCACCTTGGTCTCGCCATCAACCTCGTCACGTACGAGGACAGATTCAACCTCGATCGCATCGAGCGTGAGTTGGGTACGGAGATTAGTCCGATACCGAGGGAGGTTGACCGACGGTTGTACGTTGCTCCAAGTGGGAGTGAGGAGGAAACGAAGGTATGGTGCTCTTTACGATATTTGCGTTCCAGTTCATGACCTAATAATTTTGTGTTGAACAGATTGCACAACAGCGGGAAGCAGCTCAACGTGAGCAAGCGTTGAGGGAACAGCAGGTAATGCCTTTTTCTGTCTTTGCGTCGTTCGTCCATATCTTTCTTTTCCATCTCTGCCTCTCGTTTGTTGCATACGTACTAATCGTACTACCTCGTAGGCTATACATCAAGCACAGCCACAAATATCTCACTCTCAGCTTCAGCAGGTTCAGCAGCAGGCTGCGTTGAGGGAGCAAGCACAGAGGGAAGCACAGATTCGGGCGTTGCAAATGCAGCAGCAGCAGATGGCGATGAATGGGGCCAGGAGATAAGGATGCGGTCAGATATAGAACGCACCTTGGACAACGGGCGAATTCCATGCCTTGCTCTCAGCCTTGTTTTCGCCATTTTCAAATCTCCCTTCTGCTGTTCATTCATCTTCCTTTTTCTGTCGTTACGTGTCCTCACCTCTCAACGCCGATTTTTTTCTTCTTTTATCTTTTTCTTTTTTAACCATATTCTCTCTCTGTTCCCGTCTCTTGCTGTTGCTGCCTACCGCTCCTGCTGCCCTGCCCCGCCCTCCGCTGCTGTGTCCCGGCTCCAAGTTCCACGTCTACTTTTTTTTTTATCTCCTCCAGTCCTTCTCGCCTGATCGTTCGTGCTTGATCGTCTTCCTCCCTCCTCAAAGTCTCCCTGATCCCTGCTCGTATGCAGCAGGTTTCACCACACACAACCACATACATGTCGTCATCGGCCTTTTAATAGCCGATACACCATGACCATTCCTATTTCTGGCACCTTATCCGTGTCGTTTTCCTTTCATGCCACTCGACGGCCCCACGTTTACTTACCAACGTCCGACTCCACAAAACTTCCCCGACTCTCAAACGTTTTTAAGAATTAGTGTATCTATTCTAGAATTACGTACTGTATTTCTTTACACATACCGAATCGTACCTGACCTACTTGCCTCGCTGCTTCGTTTATCTACCGTACTTCCCCCACTTTTACAACCCCCACCAACTCGCCATCCTTGTCACTGTTTTTTCTCGCCTCAGGTATACAAATCTCCCATCCAAACACACAAATACTCATCCTGATTGTGCAGTTCATGCATCCTTACTTACCGATATTGATGTTATCTTACGCACACACAAACCAATCTGCTCCCCTTCTCCTCTCCTTTCTTTCCCACCTTCCGCTCACCCCTTCACCTTTCCCTCCTCTCCTCCCCACCCGCCTACTCTGCCCTACGCCTACGTGTTCTACATGCTGTTTACATAAGTTGGCAGATCTGATCACTTTGATTACCATCCGTCCATTAATTCTGGTGCAGTTTTTGTGCAGTTCTGTTATACGATGGCGACGAGACCCTTTGAGGCAAGTGCGAGTGGGCCTGTGCGGAGCTTGGCTGGCTGGACCAGAACAACTCAGCTTTGGTTTGACCTGTTCATGAGTGTGTGTAATGAAATGGAATGCTGAGTTTATATGTCGATGATTTTGGGCCTGGTCCAAGACAGGCAATTATGAAAGTTCTACTAAATTTTTCCCACTACTGAAAAGGCATGTGTACTGCCATGTATTAGTGTTAGCCCATTAGTGTGTCAAGTTCTCCCTGTACACTCAGCACTCCACAATCTCTCCTCAAACTTGCAACACCCCCCCAGTCAAACCTAGGTATACAGGAGATCTGTATCTGTATGCTTCTGGCCTGATTTTGTTAATGAGGCTAGCCATTGAGCCCAAACACCAAAACCATTCATTTTGGACAAGGCAAAAGCTGTAGAGGTCCCAGAAGTCAGAGTCGAGGTTTTGAATTCCAATTATATGACTGTGTTTTGATGTAGAGTATTCAAGCCTGCCGCTGCGCTAACGGGCTGTGGTAGGGCTGGAAATTTTGCGCTTTTTTAAATTATATGACAGGTAAAAAAAAAAACAGTAAAAAAATACCTCCCCCCCACAGAGATGGCCTGCAAAACATACCTTGGTTAGAAACTCCGGGGGTTCCACGCAACCCTATCAATATCCTCATTACCATTGCATGTGATAAAGTCTTCAAAATTTCAACTAGGCTCGTTCTCAGCATGTCCATGAAAGCCCAATGAAGTCTTGTCAATGGAGAGGCTGGGAGATTTAGAACTATTTGCCATTGGGGTGGGTGTGCACGAACTTCAAATTTCTCATGAGTTCTCGCAACAATGATTGTAATTTGGACTTTTCAGCAGTATTTTTATTCAGATCAATGTTGCACATTCTCAGGACTAAATGGAGTTCTCAGGAGGATATCATTGCTATAGAGAGCGCTCCTAGTATCAACATCATCATCATCATGAAGTTATTAGGATTGCGGACAGGGAAACTTGGGCAGCATCATGTGTTAGTAAACTCAAGATGTAAACTTTCATGTGGTGATTGTAATAGTAGAGATTACATCATGACCAAGTCATGGTGTATATATAAAAGATCCATAATGAAAATCAGAATGCAGATAACGAGTTTACTCATGACTCCTGAAGAGCAACAAACTATTATCTCTTATGCCACTGCCATCTACCTCGACACAATACCTTATATAATAGTGTTGGTAACTGGCTTTGGTAAGTATAGCCTGATATTGTTCAAAGTCCTCCATCTTATGTGAAAGCAACCAATAATGAATTACTTCTTTTTTAGGTGTATCTATTCTAGGCCTAGTTATCGCCACTCACATCTTAGTGTAAGAAATCTCCAAGCTGAGTTTTTAAAAGGATGTTTAACTCACACACATGTTGAATTGTGGATAGAATTAAATCCTGGACCTATGCACGGATTACACTTCTCGCTTGCTTGATCATGACTTTTACTGCATTGACATGGGAAACCATTGTTACCGTTAAATCCCCACTCATACAAGACCTAGTTGTCCTTGTTGGAATAACGCCAGAGGTACAGGGGGCTCTGGAAGCTCACATCCAATTATCAGAGCAAGAACTACTGCCACTGACATACATGGAAAGTTGGAGTGTAACAATTGCTGTGAGTTTGCTGCAATCTTTTGTCTTTCGGTAGCTTGATTCTGCTGGCATCAAGGTGCTTTTGAGTGATCTCATTGTAGTGTGGAGAGCTGGGGTTTTGCTTCAGCAAGAAAGACGCTTGAAGATTGCACTTGTCCTTCTCATGATTGTGAATGTTGGTGCGTAGAAACACACTCAAAGATAACGAGTTCACCAAACCCTTTGTATTGATACCATATAGGAATTAATACTGCAGATTGCATCTTGGACAACATTGAGATCCAGGTAGAACAATCTAGCTCTAGCACAACTTTGGACTGGATATCAATTGTGGTTTCTCTGGTTGTTAACATGTCTGCAACAGGCCTGATTGCACGGAAGACTTGGCAATTGTCTTGAATCCTTGTCCTAGTGAATTCACTACTTACAATTTTCCATGTGCAGGGATTACCATCATATCATGGTACAAGGCGCATTTCACAGAAGAACTGGGATTCAGAATATACTGCTTCTGTTGATTGAATCTGGTGCCATATATTGCACAGTACAGGTCCTCTATGCTGCCTGTGTCCTGCTGAATATATATGGGCCTGTAAACAAGATTGCACTTTATGAATTTACTGCTATTATTTCGGCCATATTTACTTTTTCTGCTGTGAGTCTCAAGTCTTCTTTTCAAGTGCACCTGATCTTCATAAATAGATTTGGTACCAGGCCTGGTATCCTATTGCAGTAATTGTCTTGGTCAATATGGACGGCTGTTCAGTGATTCTACATCACCCGGACTATTGAAGAACCTCAGAGGGAAGGTTAAATTTCAAGTATGATGGTCTAACCAGACTCTGGAAGAATGCATCCAGAATTATGAAAGTTCTCAAGAGCCCATTGGAAGATGCTATCAGATCAATATGTAATTTTTTGATACTTATGTATATACGGTAGTAGCCGCTACAAGTTCAGAATGAAATGAAGGAACTGTCCATATGGACACTTTGTCTTTTTTTCCCCATATATATATATATGTATCACTTGTTAAGGTTGTGACCTGTGTGACCATCTGGCCTTCATCCTCTTTCATTGCCCATTTTAAATATAGGTTTTTCCCTATCATTTCCTGTCGCAGTTCTTTCCTACTTTCATCCACTCTGACTCCTGCCTCTCATCTTTCTGTCAGTGCCTTTTGTCATTCATTCATACTTCTCCAGCATGCTTTGTACAAAGCCCACGTAGCGCTCCGTAGACCATGTAGAGGTGATAAGCCGGTCCATAGTGCCGCATAGAGTTGATAGAGTAGCCCGTATCGGTATCTGTATCGATCTGTAGAGCCATGTAGGACTGCATAGAAGCTCACATATACCAGTGGTGCATATACTGAAGTCTCAGACTCGTGTGTTGCCGCGCGACTTCTCCCGGCGGCCGTCTCTCTCGCGTTATACTGTATGTTGATAGTGCTATCTATATCAAGTAAGTGCAGCCTGGATTTCTGCTTGTTCAAAATGTTCGCTTATCATAGCAAGTAAGTTCTGGTCCAAAGCATTGGCTGCCAGCTCCCTTGAGTTCTGAGTCGTAATGACCGGTATACACTTAATTCACGGCTACTTACAGCTCGTCAAGAAAACCTAGGCCAATTTAAAAGAAAATGACATATTGGCCGACTTCGCGGCTGACGGTAGCCGGCTGTCAGCCGGGCCCCAACCCTCTCGTAATTCGTATAGACTTGCAGCAAGCCGTGCGACCGGCAATTATATGTCATTGTTGTAAATTTGGGCTAGGTTTTCTTGTCGAGCTGTAATCGATCCGCGGCAACATGCGTTACCCATATCTTATCTTACTCTCTATCGAGCCTGTTATTATGTAGCAACTTGCACTCAGATTCTGGGAGGATTTCGTCGATATATAGTTTAACTTGTTAGTGGATCTAGGGAGACGAAGAATTGGGGCAGAGGATAACATTGATGGATGAAGAGTTTGAGCTTTTTTGGCACGGATTGTACCAATGGTACCACCAGGTATGCATATGATCATTTCTTCCGTGTCTGTTCTTTATCGATTATCTTTGGCGCGATGCTTTGAATAGACTGGGAGCCGCATACAACGTTATCTGCGTCTATTAACTCAATCCGAAGCTGAGCAACCAGGAACGGAGAGTCGACCAGATTTCTCTCCAGGTACAATATTATCTATATCTATATCTATCCGCGAACCTCCGCAGTCGCCCGATGTTTGAAAAAATACCAATAAGATTCCAAATCTGTGCCTTACTCCGTTGCTCCTCTTCCGAGATCGATTTCTTACGGCCCACGATCGACGCATATATGCAAGGTCCACGACCTCAGACTCTCATCGTACGTATGTATACGATAAACTCAGAAGGGCTCCGAGCTATCGTCATTCTTGACGTGAAATCAATACATAAATGCATGCTTTTTCAATTGACGAAGGAGTGGATCCTTTATTTCCTTTCTGAGCGAATTACTCTCATTTTCTGGGTTGTCCCATCACATTGGCAGCGTGCGGCTCCACCAGCTCGATTCACTTATGGAGCGAGCCAGCTTGTGCACGGGAGAAGGTTGGGGAAGGACGATGAATACGTTGACTGATCCTTTCAGTCGGCATATGCGGGTGCCTGATCTTCGCGGATGTTTGCACGTTTCGGAAGTACATTGGGCATTCGCGTTTCTGGAGGATAGTCGGAACATTACGGCACTCTGGCTGGAGGAGCGTCCAGTAAACCTTTCCAGTCCTGAATCCGCATATACGCTAACATTTGTACATGATGATTCTATCTTGATGATGTCCCGAGTTGGCAGAAGTTGAATATTGGTCAAGAGACCAATTAATGTAACTCGGCAGCTGCAGCTGCCCTGCGACGGCTGTATGCAAGCTTCTCTCCCTCTCTCCTCTGCTCGTGGGTTGGAGCGATCCCTGCCTTCGAGATCACGAGTGATGATCCGAAATCTGCGTAACGAGTCACAGACTTGGATAAATGGTGTAAATAGGCTTCTAGTGAAATCACGGATTGTTGGGCTAGCTGTACACGTGCAGTACACGCAGATATTCTGATATTTAACTCGTTCGGTTTGCCTGTCATCTCAGCATGCGGATTAGCTCAGTTCCACTTCAAACGTGTACGAATCTTGGAGCGCCAATGCACTCGGGCAGAGAATATGTTGACTCATGGATCTTTCCTACGTACGCTAGAAGCTCAAACTCGCGGCTCAACTAAATGCTACTGCATCATGCATGGGATGTTCTTGAAGCAAATACTACATATGCACATACTTCTCCAAATCACCGAAAAATCCGCTCGTTGCCGTCTTGCCAACGGACTTGAATGGACTGCACTGATGGGCTCCCGCTAGCGCTGTGACTCTACTTAGTGTTTTCTTGTTCAAGCTAGTCTAATCAATCGTGCTCATATGTACTGCACAGTGTAGATTCAATCGTCAATGTCGACGTCAAATGATGACAGTGAATCATTACCTTTCGTTTAGTTAAGCGATTGTTCTCCATACAGGCAACATTTAACACACTACCTAAATTTTCGCTGTACGTACATGTAATTTTTGTGCATATGCAAGGCAATTAATCGAGAGACTATGATGTTAGAGATTCAATGACGCGTGAAACCTGAAGCTGAAGTTCGATGTGTATATGCGTCGCATATTCATTGCAACTCTTACGCGGCGTGAGTGTCGGATTGCACCTGGCTGCACGGACTCATCTTAAAGTCCCTCTTTCCAATTCTAGAGTGCCATTTTGGGGCGCCCTAATACCAGAGAATTGACTTTTCCGCACGGAGTTCTTGGCCAGCTGCCAGCAAAAAAGAGTTACTAACGCTAAGATTCTTTTACCAATATACCAATATGTAACTCTCTCGCAAAATTCCTGTCATATACAAAGGCCTAATCTGCGAGTTTCATTTCGGTTCCGGCTGCTTAAGCAGAGTTCGAATCATCATTACCAAAGAAAATACATATATTTCTTCCAACTCCGATTCCAAGCCTTAAACTGATTGATAGATAGATTAACCGCTGAAGACCATAACTCGGGTTCACCGTTTTCACGTACATGCATCCCTAAGACCAACCTAAGACTGCAACGTCCGTGATGTCTGTATCTGGTCTAATTAACCCTACACATAAGTTATACATAGCTCTTCATCGCAGTCGGTCGCTCTTCGCCAGCCAAGATTCCAAGTAAAGGGTTTTAGAAGGTATACGTATAGGTATACGTATATCAAACTTGATTGTCTTGATTCGATTCAGAAGTCGATCATGTTAAAAAAGAAAAAGCCAAATTCGACAGTTGACATATCAAATGTTCGCATTGGCTTTTTTTGAGAGTCCGGTAAGTATAGATGCAAAGAGAACGAAGGAGATGTGCATATGCATTATGTACAGATAGGGCATGAGAGAGAAGATGGACACTGGACAGGTGTCGGTTTCGCTTCGATTGGCCTCCCTTTACCCCAGCGAAACAGTCAAGCAACGACCCGAGTGGTCGCCGCGGGAGCAATGGTTGCTACTGAGTACCACGCGCTTGAACCGCGTACTAGCAAAGAGTCAAGCTGAGAATCGAGCTGGCAAGCGACACGCCACGTCGAAAGACGTCCGACCAAGTCGTATAGGGTCGGTCCCGCCATTGACAAGCGTCGGTAACGAAGTTGCGGGTGAAATAGACCATGAAATGAAATCGGTCCCTTCCCTCCCTTCATTCGGGAGCATACGTACATACGTACATAGCTAACCAATCTGCACACCGAGTCACTGTCCATACATCCTTAAGAAAACGCTCCAACAAAGGTTTTTTTTTTTCGCGATTCGCCGCCGCCAGCCTGAGTTCCATATGGAAAAGCATGACCATCGGACACCACTTCATCGGCTCGTACGGTTGCAATCTGGCTAGTGGAAATTCCTGTCATGTACATACAAAGTAGACTGAAAGGTCGGAGTTGCAATGTTCAAGAAAGGGAGAATCGAGAGGAACAAAGTTGGAACACTCGGTATACCGAAATTTCGACGAAAGCGAGAGAACATACCCACGTCCTGCCACTTTTTGTATCAAAAGTTGGAAGATGGGCGGCTCGTTGCCACCCCCGAGGCCGTATGCGACGGGGTCCAAATTACTCGCCACGAATCGCGAAGAGTTAAGATTCCGAAAGAAAGTGGGGTGCGGGTGCGGGTGGGATGCGGGTAATGAAGGTTCCAAGAAGTGAAGCCTGAGGGATCGGCATTTGGAAAAGTACGAACGAATCATTCGCTTATGATTTCTTTCTTTTCTTGGACCCAAATACACACACGAACCGTACGCTTAATGTTTCCCCAGTGTTCCATTGTAAGCCTTTGGCTGCGCTTCCCTGGTATACTTAGTTCGGTGATAGTTGTCAAACTATCAGTTACGGGTGAATAAGTATGTTGATCTCAGCTGTCTTGCTAGTGCCAAAGGGGACTTTCGAGATAAGCGGAGGTAAGGACGGAAAAGAATTTGCATTGGCAGTCCGAATCCGACCCCGGTATAAGGGATGCTGTCAAGTAAGCTGTGGTGGTTCAGAAATCGAGGGTGTAAATCTTATCGAGCGAAGAAGCTCGACGGACGGGAGAACGGGTCGCCGGTAACAAGGTGAGTGGACGAAGATAGCACTCCAGTTGAAGACGCTGGACAGATACCCTTGATGATCGTATGTTGCAGTCATCTGCGAAGGGTTCGCATAGTACATATACTTGGGAATGGGCACATGTACTCTCACTATTGGTGACTTGAATGGGCGAAACTGATAAGTTTCCGACATTCCTAGTGCTGTACAATTCACTTGAGAACCAATATCTTTTCTTGACTTTGACAGTGAGCTGGTTCACCCGTGGTTTATACGAAGGACCAAGGGAAGAACTATGACGCACTCAATGACGTAGACAGAATCCACGTCGAGATGGGACATTTCGAGGGTCTTGTCCAACGTCGCTTCAGATAAAAAAAATAATGAAAAAAATGTAATAATTTAAGTGCAATGTAGGTACCGTATCCATAGAAACATCCGTCCATCGTGTAAGCAACGAATAGAGCCCAAAATGTTCAGCAATCACCAGCAAAGCAAGACCCGAAGAAAGAACAACAGCACATATACACAAGGGGAAAGGATTGAGCATGCGCCAGCGCGAAACCCAACCCTTATGCCCTCTAGAAAACCCAAACGAAAAACAGTATACGGTATACCAACGACACACGCAATTGTTACTCCCAATTGCGACTCGCGGGGCGCCATTCGTCCGCACCCAGTAGGGCAGCAGCATGGTCTCGAATATAGCCATGGCGCACTGGGACATGTATGTATGGTCCATGAACAAGTTATGAGATCCAGCGTAGACAGCGTCATGGAGAGTTGAGTATGAGGGAAGGGGAAGGTCGTAGGGAAGGGATGTGGCTCATAGATAGTACACCGTGAGCGAAAGACTTGAAAGGATCAAATGTTTCGTGGGGGTTGTGGGTTTGTGAGAATATATCTCGGACATATCCTGTTCACCTTCGAGCAAGATATCTCCAGTAATGGGGATTAGGAGGCTGAGTGCCAACTTTGGAGAAGTCTAAAAGCAAAGAACCATAAGAACTGAAGTACGAACGTCATGTTTATACTACTTACGCTCCACTATGCACTCCCATATATCAACGCCTCGTCCGTCCCAAACAGAGCACTGACTGTACAAAGGCCAGTGAATATTGACTTCCCAGATTCTCGTAGAGTCGCCGATGCGGGCCATCATATAGTGAAAGAGTCAAGGTGTATAGTACGCTCAAAGAGCAGGTAGAAGATGCCCAGATCGTTGCTCAAAAGGGAGGTCGACAGAGAGAAAGGACCAGTTCATCCTTGATGAATTTATAGTTGTGAAGGTCAGAGCAGCGGACGAATCGATCCGGCAGTAAACCGCACCGCCTCGGTTTGGTTTATCTTTTTGGTAATTTGATCCACTTACCACTTTCAGAAATCTTCTCGTGTTTTCCAGGCATTACACAACTGAATACAAACCCGGGAGAACGAATTCAGTCACCAGGGATCATATCTCGAGGGTTAGGCTATTCACCGAATGTCAAGAAAAAAAATAATAAAAAAGGAGGAGAATATCACTTTCTTTCCTTCAATTTGCTTCAGCCAGAGCCAAGACCCGAAAGCTCGCCTATTCGTCGAATTCAGGGAAGAGTCAGTCGTAGCATCGGACAGAGATGATGGAGATGAAACAAGTATATGCGGCCCGACGATATGGCCAATAATGACGTTTTCAAAGGAACCCATCCCCATGGGGTCTACTCAAAAGCCTCATTGTTACTGAGAGTTGACGACCAGGCTCAAGGTATTTCGACATGATGCCTATTTCTCTCGATATCAAGGACTGCGAAAGGTTGTGGGTACGGATAAGCAGCTACCGGCTCCCGGGTGCCTGCAACCCCGCACCGCACACGTTCATCGATGAGCTGTTTCATATTCGCACCGCGCGGTAAGTGTGGCTGTAGGACGTTGGCGACGAAAAAGCCGTGGACGAGAGATCGATAAGCTTAATGACACTTGTTCAACGCTCAGAACACGCCCTCTTTGTTGATCATGATTTCAATGCGGAGTGTCAATTGTACAACTCCGCACCCAAGGTATTATCTCGACGTCATAACCTTTGTTCCGTGTTTGCTATTCACGTTGAAAGCTTAGAGTTCAATCCAATCCTCTATCTCGAAAACTCCGCGAGGCGGTGAGCAGAGGTGAGGCTGATATTACTGATTGACTGTTCTCTCTATACTTTTCCCTCGTCTAATCACCCTCGAGGCAAGCAGCACTGGAGAATCTATCAGCCAGTCTCTCCCACCTATTCAACCTACTCACCGTTTGCCCAGCATTCAGGGCATCCACCAAATGTTCCCCGATTTGAGTTTAGCTCCACACGCTTGTAAGATCTTACCCTCGTCTCTCAAAATCGGACGCACTCACGGACGTCCGGAAAGATCACGAAGATCACGAAGCGCTGCTTCAAGTCTACGCGTCAATGTTGTACGTGTACGCGATCCTTTGATGATGATAATGATATACCAAGTGACGATGTCGAATTCTTTCCCGCTATTTGGTTTTTGAATACAATCATTAAATTATTGCTTCCCATGCTGATTATCGACATGTTGGTGGCGTTGGTTCAACTTTATTAAAAAGACGAACCACCGATGACAGAACCTCGTCATCAGTCCCGAGGCAGTTCCGCCAACTGCTCCATCTCTCAAGTGCCAAAGCGTCATGGTTGAATTCGTTCACTCCCTATCATCATTGGAATTTTCATCCTGTGCTGTCCTCTATCTGAAGATTGCATTCATTCGATCGTCCATCTTTCTCATAACGGGCAGAAAGGTGAGTCATGAATCAATTCCAAGCCATCTTCTGCCAAAGTCCGAGAAGCCTTTTGGGGTGATACGTCCAAGACAAAGAAGGTTTGACTATTACGGTGGAGGACCGATGGATACATCCGACTACCACGAGGACGGGAACGAAGGGAAAGGAGGGAAGGAAGGGATATAGGTCGAACGCAAACTCCACTTCAATCTCTTCGGACGACGTACTAACGATTCATACGGATTCATACGGATTCATACCCGGTTACCCAGAGTGGAGTTCATAGAAGACAAATAGCAATATAAACTCAAGCCGACAGAATCTATAGCGCCATAGCAGGAGGTAAGGGACAGCTGATGAGTGAAATTAAGTCAACTGTATATACTTATTACCTACTGCAACGTGCAAGTTCGTAATCACTTTCTTTCCTCTCCTTCCATCACACTCATCTCTTGACTTGACTCGTTGTTCGAGAACAATACACGCTGCGCTATGTTCGTTGCTTTGTTGCCTTGTCCCTCTTTTTCCCATTCAATGTGAAATGAATATTTCCCTCGAATTGAACGGCGTTAACAGACTCGCGGGATCTAGTCAGCCTTCGGGCGAACCGTGAATAAGTCAGATGTCTTTCTAGACCTGTCTGGACTGGCTGACGACCATGCACGATTACTTGGCTTCTGCATTCAAAGCGAAGACATGAAACCTCTTCTCTTTTTGTTCATTCGGGTCGTTACAATGCGGTATGAATGTTTCCATTCCGCGGATAAACTTTATTTCTTCCTAGAGTTCCCCGCCGTCCCTTAGCGCCCGCCGTCCCGCCCCTCGCGCCCCTTCTCTCCGCATGAGACGAACAACGGGACAAGTACGCGTCTCCCAGTGAGCATCGACTCCCATTCTTTCATCTTAATTCCGTTCCTATTAATCTCGGTGACCGTGTGTTATTAGTTTCGAAATGTACGGCAATTCATTTTCAAATGAATCATTCTAAAGATATCAAGATGAATTCTTGATCTACATATGTACATTGACATTCTTCTCGAATGAACGCGCGCGCACAAGGACCGCGAATCCTTTTCATTCTTCTTTGACGTTGTATGCCACATACGCTCACACTTTCTGATGGGGGGTGTATTTCAAGTGTTTACAGATGACTCGCAACTCAATTTCATTGCCGGAGAATCGTACACCGGTACAGGTGCTAGGACCACAGGAACGATTCAAGTTCGAAACCTTCAACTATGTATCTGCTTCTGAAGGAATTGAACAAACAGTACCCAGGATCGCGATTCTTCTCCGAATCCGAGGGGGTCCCAGGCCTCTCCTGGGACATGTCTGGCTTGCTTTCTCAGTTCGAACGAGTCGGAAATCCATGAATAACTTGAGTATCTTCCAAAATAGTTTGAATCACCAGATAGATTTCGAAGCTTATTATAGCATTACGATTAGACACGACCAGCGAGTGATACCGAGTATTGAGTATCGGTGATAATGGATCTTACCTTGATCTTTATTTTTGACTTTTCCTGCCTCAAGATACTGCTATAGTTCCGTTTTGTATCTAAATATACATGCATATGCGTCGTTTTCGGACGAAGCATATAGACGAAAACACATATATGGTGCCTTCGGAAAGTTTGGAGGGACAACGAGTGGGTCAGAGGGTGTTCTTCTTCGTTCGGCTTCCGTTTGTGACGGATATTAGAGTATTTACTCGACGCTTCGGTGAACTAACGGCAAGCGACGTTCCTCAGCCCCATAGATCCATCAACCAAGAACTGTCTTACCTTTAACACTGATTTATGCTCCATCCGGGTCGTCGCACGAAGCTCAGTAAAATGGGGAATGATGATGGTACCTGGATGCTTAAATTCTAGAGAAATTTTTGGGGCTTTCATTGACAATGGCCGCGGAAAAATAGCCCGAAAGCCAGCAAAATCGCTGCTTCGCAGTTTCGGAAAGCTCAAGTTCAATTGGTCTTTTTTAATCCACCTTGTGAAGTCTCATTCTCTTCAATCGCTTCATTCAAAATAAAAATATAGCTCCAAATTTGTTATCTAGCATTCAAAATCCAGAGCAGAGAGCTAGAAAGGTTGCGTAAATAGTTCTTAGAAGTCAACGCTGTTGCTTCCTTCAACAACTGGTATACCCAGCTCTTCGGCAATAATCAGGAATGCTTTTTCCCTAGATTGGTTGCAAAATTCAGCATTCGACAGCAACCAAGTGGGTCGTAACATACCCAATGATCAGTGCAGTGTTGTAAGTATTTGCCCCGACATTGAGAGGCACAATACTCAGGTCTTTAGAAGAAAGTGGGACATCAATTCACAGAAGCTCTTCTGATACAAGAAAATGGTCAACGTACCGGCCACCTTCAAATTTTTCACTCCGTACACATTAAGTTGAGCATCTACGACACCGCTAATGTCGCGGGGTTTCATTGCACATGTACCAAGCTATATGTCTCAAATGAGCATATTTTCAAAGGCATAGTCAATCATAGCGGCCTACTGAATGCCATGTAGTGCCCACTGAGGAAAGGGATTCAGTAGATGGCACAAGAACTTAAGTGAATGCAGATTCTACCATTTGCTCTTATATGTTCCTCAATAGCCTTGTCGTCTTCTGCTGAGTATACAATCTTTGGAGTATCAACATCCACTGGACCAGAGGCATCAGCAGTAGTCGCAGCCGAACTTGAAGTTGCAGAAGGGAACGCTGGATGGCCACTTAAAACTTCGCCACGGTAAGACCTCATACGCCGAGCCAACTCTCGCGTGTGTTTGTAAGACCATTTTAGGACAGCTACATCTGCTGGGCTATTATCATGGAGAGATTGATTAGCATCTTGTCACCGTCAATAGGTTGAAGGATAGGTGCAAGAATATAAATTGTTCTTTTAGAAAGGAAAAAAAAGAGAGACCGTAACGAAGGATCACTTGCTTTTTCAGGTACCCTGAATCAAACTTCACTGGAGCCCAAGGATTTGTCCCGGAAGTGACGTGAGTGTATCCAGCAGTAAGAGGATATAACTACCAAGTTTTATGATCTCTTAACATACCGCCATAATGGGACTCAAGATTGAAACTCACCGCACAATGAGCCATTGAGAATACCTTTGAGCCTTCAGGCACTGGCGCCCCAGTGAGGTTGCTGCGATTGCAAATCAGTTTGCAGTTGACAATTTAATACACTCCTAATTGAACGCACCCCGCAACGTTGACCAACAAGGCAACCGGCTTATCAGGTGCTCTAGCATAAAACTCTTCCCATATCTTTTTGAATGATGGCCCCATCTCCTCGAGATCTTCTGTGGTGGGACGCAATTTGATACCTGAGTCTACAGAGCTTTAAAATACATCAAGAAGAGAACGAGAACAGACAAGTCGGCCAGTTACTTGTGTGCCAGTAAGCCTGATCCCTTTTCAGTCCACTCTGTCAGATATTCTGTGAAGATAGACCGTCGGTACTGAAAACGCAATAATACACTTTAGAGACTTTGGGACGTACGTTTAATAGTGTCTTCATCATCGCTAAATATCCCATCCATACAGTCGGAATCTTGGGAGGCAATGTATGGGCTCACATAGAGAGTGTGGTCTAGATAAAATACATCAAAAAAAAACAGAAGACACGGAGACTGTATCCATTCTTACCGTTATAGTTTTCTCCAACACCTGCTAAATTAACAAATTGCTTAATGTTTGCCTCTGCCAAATGACGTGCAGACCCGATCCCAGACCTAGACGCGATGAAAATGGTTTGGATTGTCAAATGACGGAAGCTCACCGTTCCAAAATCGCAGGTGATCCAAATGCTCCACTGGACAACACTACCAGGCGAGCGGCGTAAGCTATTTGAGGGGGAGATTGGAACCTTCCATCGGCTGGGTGAGCAGCATACTGGACGCCGACAGCTTGGTTGTTCCTGCAATAAACAGTCATTATGCCGAATAGTTAACAAGAGGAGGGGTATTTCACTCGAAGATCACTTTGACGGCCCGTCGATTTGTCAAGATTTGCAGATTACGTTTGTTGATATCTAGGTTGTAGACAAAGTGGTGGGCAGTATCCGAGCGTCTGCCAGAGCGTGCGTCGATATATCTAAGAAGTAGAATGCAATCAAAATTGAATTCTATCCCTGATGTTGAGAACTTTAACTTGTGCCAGAGCTAGATGAAAGCCATTTCAGTCAACGCAGAGATATTCAAGTAACTGAAAACTTACGCCATACACATCCACGGTTTGAAAATCATTTGTATCCACACCTGTACTCATTGATGTTCTTCTGCATTTATCATATTGTGATGCAGCTTCCAAGAACTCCTTTCCAATGTTTGTGTCTAGCCCTCCATGCGAGACAGAGATAGGGCCAGTAAACCCATGTACCGCCGGATTACCATCAGGGACTTGATAAGTTTCAACCTGATACAACAGGGAGATACAAGACAGATAGAGATGGGCGTGCATCAATGCTGCATTGGATCACAAACCTTCTTCGCTAAAGGGATCAGATCTTTTGATCCCCAGCCCAGGTTTCCTAGCCTTTCCCAATCATCGTAGTCGGACGCAGAGGCTCGCGTGTACATCAAAGCTGCGAGAAGGAAAACATTAGACTGGTTTCCTAACTGAATCTCCGAAACAAACCGTTGACGCTAGATCCCCCACCTAAACAGCCACCCGTAGGAACGCAAACGGATCTTCCGCCCAGCGCCTCGCTTGGGATAGCAATATGGTGAGAAAGTGTATTCCCCTCCGCGAGATTATGCACATATCGAGCAGGCTGGATATGACGATCAACGTTTTGCGTATGAGGGCCAGCCTCAATAATCTGTGCGAGTTAATTGTCAGATCAGGCAAGTATTTCCCTCATGAATTCGATGCGTACAAGAATTTTCAACGATGGATCAGCTCGAGCGAGTCGGCCGGCAATGATACATGCTGCTGTACCTCCTTCATACAAAGACACATACGTCGCCTTCGAGATAGTCAAGGATGAGAAGAATACTCACCTCCTGCGAAAATAATATCGAATATTGAGGAGGTAGTCATGAGGAAAGATTGCTTTTCTATCTTCTGGGCATCCACGCTCCTGTTTTGTACTGCTCGGAGATCCGGAATGAGCGAGTATATTGCACGGTCCCGAGCAAACTTCAAGTAAAATAAGGAAAGGGTTGATGCGCCACGCAGTTTACAAGCGCGCAACTCTAACTCCCGTAAGGAAATTTTGGTTTAAGGCTGGATCTTGATCTTCGGCAAGGCTTATGTCTTGAGCGTCATATGGGATAGAGTTCAGATAGTGCGATATTGTTAAGAGCAAGCTCGATACCCGTTTGCCATCTGAGTGCGATAAGAGCGAGAATCAAAAATTTTGAGAAGAAACTTACCAGAAAGCAAAGGTATGGATTCGCATAAGCACGAACCTGTAAATAAGAGCTACATCTTATTGCTCGAATTATCGGTAAGGAAGTTAGCTAACAAGGGATTGCAATGCTGTAAATATGTTTTTGCTCCGAATCGAAACCCAGGGAGTTTCAGGCTCAGACTGGCGGGATTACGACCCAGGGCGAGGTAGATCCAGACATTTTGACCGCGACCGGGAAGGAAGAAGAGAATCACCAGCTAAAGAAAATAAGGCTAGCGCTTTAAACAATTGGTATGCAAAGAAAGGTGAGACCCCAGCATAATACGTGATCCTGCCGAACGGCTGCAGCGCCTATCCGCGAAAGTCGAGTGCCACCAAAGTGCCACCCCGATCTAGTACCGGGCACGACCGTTAAACCAAAGCCACATGAAAGCAAATCTACTAGTCGATACAAGCTTACAGCAATGAAGTGGAAAATGAACAAAATTTGCCGCTGCGGAGCTAGGAAAAAAAGAGAGAAAGCACGAGAATGAAAAGAGCTCCGAGTTTGAGGACAACCATTGACTTTGGCTTCAACGTTCCTTGGGCTTTTATTACTGCATTATACCTCAGGCACATCAGTCAGTATCATTTGGAACGAAGAGGAAGAACTCCTATTGAACGTGGTTGATGTAAGGCGTCTGATTGGGATTTGAATAGACGATTGAGCGCCCACTTTTTTTTTATTTGGCAATACGTCCCCTGTCCCAGCTATCTAGCCAGTCCTGTTCATCAAACTTCATCCTTGGAACTGCTTCTATTTCCTTGGAGCGCGACGTTTGAAAGGAAGCCGATTCATGACATGACTGACGTTGGTGCTGCATTCTACTCTTTGTTCAATTTATTCAAGTTGATTCTTCATGTTATGCAAAACGATGGAGATCTCATGAGTACACCTGTTTGGATCAGGATTTCTGATAGTGGCAGTGATACTGTATATTTGTTTTTTCTAAACCTTCAATACACTGAGTACCCATAACCCAGCTAGAAGTTCATTTTACAAGTTACTAATAGCTACTCCTGTTCATCCAGATTCCAACTTCATCCCTAGAACTGTCTCTATTTCCCTGGAGCGGGGTACGAATCGACATTTGAAAGGAAGCGGATTATTAATCAACGTCGGTGCCGTATTCCACCCTATCTTTGGTTTTATTGGTTCTCCATGTTCGTCAAGTTCTGGCTCAGCTGTGTAGCAAGTTAAAATACACGCTACTGCAATGAATAACGATTCAAGCGCAAGATGCTTTCCAGGCTGTGGATGAATAAGCATTAAATGCACACTCGGAAATACAACAGTACTTAAGTTGGTAGGGTACTTACGCAAGCACGTCTCCCAAATCCGAACCCATAGTTTGTGGGATCTCTGACATTCAGGTTGATTTGTCCATCAGAATCTAAGAAACGCGAAGGATTGAATCGCGTTGGTTCGGGGTAGTCTTCCTCGTTTTGGAGAACTGACCTAGATACCACGAGAGTAAGTACTGGAAAACAACGCCAAAGTATAGCAACGCTCTTACCAGATGTTTCCCATGACAATAGTTCCCTTGGGAATGAGATATCCTTTATAGATGTCGTCTTGAGTAAGTAGATGCGGAAACGCTGTACATGAAAGCTGAAAGACGTTTGAAATATGCAGAATGCTAAACCTACAGACCTAGGGGTGTCATAGGTCGATACCTCAATGTCTCCATTACAACCGCTGTGATATACGGCAACGATGATTTATCGCTAAAATTTGGCAAATTACCAGGCCCGAGAACTTTGTCAAGTTCATTATGTGCTTTGGCTTGGATGTCCGGGTTCAATAACATAGCGATGAGAAAGTTTAACATGGCCATAACTAATCAAATCCGTCAAGAGGCTACAGTAATGAACATGTCCTCGCTTACAGGTAGTATCCGAGGCCCCTGTCGAAAATAATAAGACTCTAGCGCAAGGTTATTGCTTAAATGTACCTGCGAATGCTGACAGGGAGGCTCCTTTTATATGTGCCTCTCGCTGTGCAATTTCATCAGAGTAGCCCGTCTGGTGAAGAGCAACGGATACAAAAGAGGGCGACGCAGTGCTCGAAGCCTGACAACGGCTCTTGATTTGGAACATCAATAGACGTATATCGGAAACTTACTACTAGTTCTTTGCTTACGCGAAATGTGTCTTCAGTTATTCTGGCGCGTATGAAATTCCATTCCTTTGCTTTGCGCTTGAAATCGGCTCCAGGGAACCATTCTGGGACGTATTTTACTGGAAATCAGTAGCACTCTCAGCTACTAAAATCTAAAAATTGGGGACATAAACGCGCAGAGAAGGGTATCTGATCCACATAAAATGCCCCGGGAGCTCCTGCAATACCTATGGATGCTATTGCTTTGTCTACAAGAGGTAAAAAGTCCTTGACTTTCCCTCCTCGTATTCCATAGACAACATCTAGCATCATCACACCAATCCATCTGCGGAGGTAAGTAACTGTCTGGATATATGACCATTGACTCATGAATGCAAATCTTCCATGTAATCATCTGTCTTGGCGAGCATTTGGACAAGATTGTGAGTTGCCTGAAGAAGTTTTGAATGAAAGTGCACTATGTTACTAGGGGGAATAGCCTGATGAAATATCTTTCGCTGGGCTTTCCATGCCTCATTGTAAGGAAGAAATGGAAGAGTGTTTTCCCACCTATATCTGACAGTGAAATTTCCCCTGACAGTGAGAAAATCTGAAGAGGCTTACCCCATCAGTTCTCCAAGCATTGTAGAATGTGGTCTACTGGAGTAGATCGATGAGCGCTTTTCCAGAAGATTGCTAATTGCTATTGCAGAATCCAAAATCACAATGGAGTTTCCGAGTGCATCCAGATGAATAATATCTGAACCTATAACCATGATGTGAGCTGTAACTTGCTCACCGCCGCCAATGAGATGACGAAGTATCAGAACCTACCATATTTTCGATTCATTTCAGAATATTCAAGCCAGAGTTGTCCTTTTCTTGGTATATCAAACAAGTTTTTGACTATAGGGAGCTTCCGGGGACCTGGAGGGAGCGGATGCAGATGATAATTTTTAGTCCTGATCATATGGATGGACAAAAGCAGTAGAAAGAGAACAACAGCCCAAGTCTCAAGCAAGATCATGCTGGTGAGCACAGAAGGGGGTAAGTGGAGAGTCGCAGAGTGTCACCAAAGGCTTTATAGTGAAGGTGTTCAAACCAGGGCACGAGCTAGTATTCTGACTATCATTGAAGTCGTCAAAAATCAAATGTATTACTACTAGAATGGCCCACCAGGACTTGTCCTGAACCGTATTATTTCTTGAACTTGAGGTCCTGCCGTGTAATGGGACAACGCTATCGTGTGGCAGTTACTCGTGCCCAACTTGCCCTTGGCTATGTCAAGTGCAATGGATGCTAACTAAAATTGCATTAGTGGATGACTCCCTGTAGCAATTAAAGCTTCCAATAAACAATTCAGCATATACTTCAAATTAGATTATGAGTCAAATTATTTACCTTACCATTCCTCCTGCGAGCGCTTAAGTGAGGCTTCATGCTCATCCGATTTTGTAGATCCCATTTCGGACCTAGGTCCTACTCTGCTTCATGTCATGCATGTGCAAGTGTCACCGGAATACCCAAAAATGGACTAGTAAATGTCATTGAAAGATGGAAATGCAGATAGGATATATATATTATATCCAATCCCACCATAATGTATATGATGTGCCGGCTCCGGCCAAGAGCCGTTGATCAGGGTAAGCCGGGCCCTACTGAGCCCTGGCCAGGCCCCAGCCCACCCCCGGCTCATTGACGGCTCAGTACCTGGCTCAAAATCTTACTGGGCCGGCAGCCGGGGCTTGCAAGCGCTTAGTCAAAGTGCGCTAAACCTGACTATACAGTTATGAGTCATTCCTGTTACCTTCACGTTATCCTTTCCAGACGGAATTCCTTCGTATTTTCTTTTATTCACACATGGCCTCCAGGCTGCACTGTGCTCTAGCGCCATCATTGGAGCTTATTGATTCTGCTAATGGTGGCACTGATCTTCTTCCGCCGGGGCCTGAGCCTCGTCCCAGCCCAGCCCAAGATTTTGGTGAGCCCAGGCTGGGGCTGCCGGAGCTGTAGCCAGGGCTTTTGAGCCGGGCCCGCCAGCACATCACTAAATGTACATATTACTGCTAAGTAAAGTGCATCTATAGAACATACATTTCTACTTTGGGTGTGTGTGTGTGATCATATCCTCTGTAGTTCACAGGGAAAAACAGAAAAAAAAACCAAACATTCTGCAGAGTACACGATTTTCCCCATTTCAATAATGCATGTGTTACCTAAATACTTCATGGTATACATTTGAGAGACCAATGGAGTATTAATGTTACGTGAACTTGTTGTTATATTCACACAGTATTGAATCAATACCATAATGCATAGTAATGGCCCCCTTCTGAACTTTGTCATTTCATATTTCATAACACATAACAAAGCCTTTAGAACTCCAGTTCTGTGAGTCTATAATGGCACTTCTTAGCCTGTTGACAACTGTGCTGTAACCAAGCTTGAAAGCATTTGCAGATAAATAATTATTGATGTGCCATGGCACTGCTAGACAGTGCCTTCAGTACTACCCGAATTAGGTGAACCTCTGCAATGCACTTCTGGCAAGGTTGAACTTATTAAATTCCTGTAATGCATAACATTGCCCATTGAACCTCCTATTTCCAAGTTCTGACTGTAACACATAACACCCGGAGAGCTTACGGTCATATTGACACAGTATTGGGAAACTGGTCTATAACTTTGACCGGGGATGCATTCCATAAGTTCATTACTTCTTCATTATCTTTACACTCAAACCGAGCATGCGGAGGATCTTCAACTGCATGTTTACAGAATCAGCAGATTCTTTTGGCTCAATCTTCAATCTCCAATCTAATGGTCTAGGTCACTAAGTACATACAAGTAGGATTAAATCAGAAAATCTACACAAAAATGGTATTCTTGTATTTTGAATAAAGCGCATCAGTCTGCAAATGCACTCTGTACAAATTATTCACATCAGTAAAATTCAAAGGGTGTCAGAGCGAGAGCTCATCCAGATGGCAAAAAGGAAAATGAAATCCCATATAGTGGCTATACCCTTCAACAAAACCCCAATATGCATCCAGCGCTCCTTTATCCAGCCTTTATCTGATTTTAAAATCCGAAGAACCTTCTCATGCGCTTCAACTGTTTCATCAATTACAGACCAGAGCGCTTTATTAAATATTTTTGTCGCATCAACAAGAGTTTGTCAGTAATGAAATGTAATTTGCACTTTCTCCAGCAACTTCTTCTTTGTAGAACGAGAGGATATCACTACCGTTGTCCTGTTGTCAGAACTGATATCTGTTCATGAGAAGTGCACTTGGTATTGACAATGTACAACACCATTGTTGGGAGGGCTTGAATGAATGCATCCAATGGAACTTCAGGAGGGAAAGCAGCAAGACAATAGAACTCTGGTATGCCAGATATAATTCAGGTGTACATGGGATACTTATTAGCCTCGGAAGAGACCTAGTTAAACATTACTGGAAGTGAGAGCCTCTGCCAGAATAAATGCTAGATATAGTACCTTCATTCTCAGTATTCAAATGACAAAACATATCTTCACCTTTTGCGCTTGAGTATTGGCTCAGTGAAACAGTCTACAATTGCATGTCTCAGGTATTGCTAACAAAAATCCTTGAGCATCTTTTGACTAGAATATTCATCTCAACTCACCAGGAAGCTCGACATCTTTAAAATTGAAAGCAAAACCGTAGGCAAGGAGTTGGGCTAAAACAAGTGAGATGTGTAATGAATTAGCCATGACTCAGAGGATGGAGAAACATTGAGCAGGAAGCTGAAACATTTAAATGCGCCACTGTCCGGGTAATAGATGTGAGTGTCAAAGCTGCCTCTAGCACAGGTACAAACCGGGACCTTGTACGTAATATACTAGCTAGATTTATAGGTTTACAGAGGGGTGTAGAAAAGTGTACTTCCTAGTTGGAATATAACCCCGGTAATGGCCTAACCTATAAACGTTGTACTCATGACTCATTTTGAAAACCAATGAATGAACAATGTTGGACCTTCATGAAAGGACCAAACTCTTACCTATTGGCTTTTGAATTTGACCTTCAATCAGATAACACACAGAGCCTAAGCTTTAGATTATTATACATGCATTAACTTATAACATGGGACTGGAAAAATCAATCATAGAGAAGATCACAGGGAGGGGAAGCTGTGAACAGTCAAAGAAAGAAAAAATTCTTAAATGGATAACATAGGTGAGATAATGACTGTCTGCGTGAAAGAATGAAAACCCAGTACCGAGTCAGATACTATTCAATTCACCTCATTCCTGACATTTCTTCTCATCGATTATCTTCTCATCGATTATTTGGGGTCACCGTAAGGGTGCTCAACATGCAGTACCCAGCCCTACCTGACATATTGGACATTGCTCGAACACGCCCATACTTGCTCGTACCTGCCTGTACCTGCTCGGACGCTCGGACACTCGGACTGGCTGTTCATTTAAATCACTAATCTCCCGCAATGCCTATCCGCCAACAAACTCATATATGCGCTAAAAGGTATAGAAATTTCGAGTACCACCTACTTAGATGGTTAACGACGCGTGACTCTTATTTCTTACCGCTATCTTATCCGGTCTGGTACCGGGCCCGGGCCAATTGCGGGAACCCGTACGCAACAAGTTATTCGATTACGATTCTATTTGACCGTTCAGCTCTGGATTCAGCAAGCAGTAGACGCTACAAAAAATCGAAACCCGGTATTTAGTGAGAGGTACAACATTGCTTTTCATGCTGCGGAGATAGGTTTGAAACAGGTCTCACTGCTTAGCGCTGCTGCCACTGATAACAGCTGGAATGCCCAGATCTTCAGCAATAATCAAAAAAGCTTTTTCCCTATAAAAATTGCATAAGTCACCATTGAACAGCAAATGAAATGGGCTGAGATGTACCCGATGATGAGCGCAGTACTGTAAGTGTTTGCCCCGACATTGAGCGGTACAATGCTCATGTCTTTACGGAGACAGGAAGACATTAACTCTCAGAAACTCAAAAAAATGGCCCACATACCGGCCACCTTCAAATTCATTACTCCATACACATTCAGTCTAGGGTCCACAACTCCGCCTCTATCTCGGGGTTTCATTGCACATGTACCAAGCTAAACGGGCTTCAGTGAACACATCGCTCATAAAGTCACCATAAACCACATACCGAATGCCATGTCGTGCCCACTAGGGAAAGAAATCAGTACTTAGATGACCAGAATATAGAACATTTATAGATGAAGCAACCAGTCTAAAATTAGCCTCACCATTTGCTCTTATGTGATCCTCAATTGCCTTGTCATCCTCAGCTGAGTATACAATCTCTGGCGCATCAGCCTCAACTGGACCAGAAGCTTCAGCGGTGACCGCAGTTGATGCAGCTGAAGTCGCAGAAGGGAATATCGGGTGACCAGCCAAAACTTCACCGCGGTAAGACTTCATACGCCGGGCCAACTCCCGGGAATGTTTGTAAAGCCACCTGAGAACGGCTATATCCGCCGGGCTAGCAGAAAAGGTATCTATTAGGACCACAACCCACACGGAAATGGAGGCAGGGAACATAGCAGAAATGCTTCCTTATGCATTTCAGGGATAACTCACTCTTTCAGGTACCCGGGATCGAACTTCACGGGCGCCCAAGGATTTGTTCCAGAAGTGACGTGTGTGTATCCTACAGCAAGGGGATACATCTACATCTCTGAGTACGCATTTACAGGAAGAAAGGGTTGTAACTTGCCGTACAATAAAGCATTGTGAACACCTTTGTACCTCGAGGATTCGGTGCCATGCTTAGGTTGCTGAATTTGTAATTCAGAGCCGTTATAAGGTTGAGGCACGAGAATGAGAAAGATAAACAAGATATGGAAGATGGCATGCATGGGAGCCAATAGATGAATGATAAGAAAGGGGCCAACGATTGACCGCCATCCAATGTTCCACTGAACTCACCCAGAAAAACCACAAAGCAGACCGATAGGCCTATCAAGTGCTTTTATGTAAAATTCCTCCCATATTTTTTCGAAAGATGGCCCTAATTCCTCGAGATCTTTAGGGGTAGGGCGCAGCCTGATGGCCGAGTCTATAGCACTTGGAAGCGTATCGGCATGTAGGCAGGGCAGATGAGTTAACAAATGACTTACTTGTGTGCCAGTAGACCCGACCCCTTGTTGGTCCACTCTGTCAGATATGCTACAAGGATACGATATTCATACCAAAAGCAGGGCAAAGAAAGGAAATTATGAAACGTACGTTTGATAGCTTCCTCATCATTGCTAAATATCCCGTCCATAGAGTCAGACTCTTCAGAGGCCATGTATGGACTCATATAAATATTGTGATCTAGTTATGTGCATTAGAACAAGAAGAACGTATCGGAGAGCGGCTAACCGTTATAATTTTCTCCAACGCCAGGAAGGTCGACTAGCTGTTGAATTCCTATATCCGTGAGATGATGTGTAGATCCAATTCCAGACCTAGACGCGACGAAGAAAGTTATTAATTGTGAAATGAAAAGACAGAAGACTCACCGTTCTAGAATCGCAGGTGACCCAAACGCTCCGCTGGATAGCACTACCAGGTGAGTCGCATAAGCAGTTTCAAGAAGGTATTGAGACTCTCCATCAGGTTGTGAACCTTCGCGAGCAGCATACTGAACGCCGACAGCGCGGTCGTTTCTGCAAAAAGTAGTCATTGCGCCGTTGAAAGAGCAAGAGGAACAACCTCGTACTCGAAGATTACTTTGACGACGCGTCGATTGGTTATAATGTGGAGACCATGCCTGCTAGAATCCATGTTGTAAATAAAATGATGAGCGGTATCCGAGCGTCTGCCAGAACGAGAGTCGATATATCTGGAAAGTAGAACACGATTAAATTCGATACTACACTGCATTGTGAAGAGTTTTTACTTCGGCCAAGGCTACATAAAAGCGAATCTACTAGTCAATACCAGCATACAGCAATGTCCAGCGATGGCGAGCTTACCGCATACACATCTACAGTCTTGAAATCATTCGTATCCTCATTTGTACTTGTTGATGTTCTTCTGGATTTGTCATATTGTGACGCAGTTTGCAAAAATTCTTCCCCGATATTCGTAACTAGCCTTCCGTGCGAGACAGAGATTGGGCCGGTAAACCCATGTACGGCCGGGTCACCATGAGGAACTTGATAAGTTTCGACCTGATAGAACGAGCATGAGTCTGCGTCAAAGCTGTCGGATGGAAACACCAACCTTCCTCGCCAGAGGGATCAGATCTTTAGATCCCCAACCTGGGTTTCCCAGAGCTTCCCAATCGTCGTAGTCTGACGCAGGGGCCCGAGTGTACATCATGGCTATGGACAAAAATACATAACCCGACTCAAGTCGAGCAACAGAGACAAACCGTTGACACTAGATCCTCCACCTACACAACGGCTCGCAGGAACGCAAACAGATCTTCCACCAAGTGCCTCGCTCGGAACAGCATGATGGTGAGAAAATGTGTTTCCTTGGGCGAGATTGTGCATATAACGACCGGGCTGGACATGATGCTCAACATTTTGCGTGTGATGGCCGGCCTCAATAATCTATGCGAGTGATCATGAGTGGTCGGAACGAGCATGTGATCATCAATGATATAGAGAAATACCAGAATTCGCAGCGACGGATCAGCTCGAGCAAGTCGACCAGCAATAACGCATGCAACTGTACCTCCTAAATATGGAGTCATGCGTATCAGCTTCCAGTACTCCAAGACTTGGAGCAAGCAACTTGCTCACCTCCAGCGAAAACAACGTCAAATGTTGGAACGGAAGCCATAGCTTGACAATTTTCTCGCCTTCAGGCCTTCTGCTTTATACTAACCGGACCAGCTCTTCCATGATATCCCTCGCATTAATAATGACCTAATAATGTTACCCAAAAAATACAGAACAATTCAGTCGGCGTCTTTTCACCGAGCGTGAAACTTGGTAACTCAACCGGCGAGAGAGGCTTTCCGACATTGGACGAAAACTTACATACGGCGGAGTGAATTTGCCAATGTACTTAAGCACGGATTTGACTGGGGCTTGGCTCGCGCGTGGCCGGCGAGTCGCAACGTTACGGACGTAGTCGTCCGTGCGGATAGTGCTAGTGCTAGTGGAGGAAGAGAGATTTGAGGTTCAAAGATTGTGTGCATTTCGGGATGACGTCACAGTACCTACTGGCTTCGACTGGCATGTAGGTAGTGCATCAATCGAATACTTCTTGACAGTAAAACCAATCTCGGTATGCTGACGGGCAAGCTCCCAAATTACCTTTCGCGACCGTTTCTGCTTTTTGGTTCAAAACGATCAGATAGTTATTAGTCAGAAGTCGGATTTCAAACTTGGGACCTCGACGACCTGCAATTGCCCCGGATGAACTTTAGATGAACTTAAGGGAAGACGGACCGAAGTTTGAGAGCCGAACGAGTGGTGCATCCTTTCTCGAAAAGTTGAGAGATGATGTAGGCGCCGAGGAAACCGGTTCTACCAGTAACCTATTAATGTCGAGGTTAGAGAAAGAAAGATAATGAACGAGGAAAGGAAGAGCACACCAAGGAACTATTCCTCTGAAAAGTTAAACTTTAGCGGTTAAGACGAGTTATAAGGTCGGCGTGTTGGATCCGTAAATCCCATTCTTGCTCCGTGCCTGAGAAGCTAAGGCTTCCTCGAAGCGGTACTACTCGGCTTCAACGAGGACCCATGAATCATAGTTGTAGACAAGCATCGAGCTTGAGTCTCCTTCCTGACAGAGCAAGGACTCTCAGCTTGCAAGTAGGTTATGGTTAGCGACTATCAATGAGTAAGCTTTCGTCAGGATAGCCTGGCTCGTGCATGTTCATCTGGTGCGTTTTAGGAAAGCATCCGATGGTTGCGGAAAGATTTTCACAAGGCGAAAGGTCGACCATGGAAGGGGTGAAGTTCCAAATACGCAAAACTCCAAGAAGCGGCTACTTACTCTTCCACCACTGCTTCTCTGAGTAATGATATAGCCAAAAATATTGACCATTAAAGATTTCGTCGTATAGATATACTTTACATTTTACGTTCAGATTTATTTCTCGGACCTAGCTTATCAATTGTTACACGCGCTCACTAGCTGCGCTCCGGTGCCTATCGTTGCATTGACATCTAGAAAACAAACGGACGTCAGTAAGCATACTACAGACTGCAGGGAAGAACAAGGACGACAAGTTTGAACGCACAATTGAAAAAGTCCTCCACCGGGATCATATCCAACACTCCATTATTGTTCGTCCCCAAGGGAAGCGACGTTTGCATCGGCTGACCGCCCCAGAGAACACGAAGGAAAAAGTTGGACGAGCTGGAGCTGTGCGACGTAGTCTCCTCGTATAGCTCAAAGACGACCTCGGAACCCCTGAATACGCAAAGAAAACTTAAGCTCGGATACTGATAGGACCAAAAAGCCACTCACATCCCCGGCCAAACCATCTCCGCTATTTGGAGGATACCCAGAAGAGGCGCCATAGATCCGTCGTGGGCAATGTTGTGGAAATACCGAACCTGACTCTTCCCCTCCATCTGCTCTCTCAAATGTCCTACAAGCTCGAGCACCCAGGCCCCATACCTGAGGGAGCTGTACAGAGTCGATTGGGGGGCATCGCGGTAGTAGTACGAGTATTCGTAGTTGCCTAGACGATAGACGGTGTTGGCTTCATCTTGCGATACGCACAATGACGTGTCATTCACGCTGCACGGAAGCGCCTTGGAATGACATTGTTTGGCAGAGAGATTATCGTAGTAGCTATACAGAGGCATCAGTTTAGCTTCGAAGGGTAACAGCCGGTGTACTCACTGATCGAAACTCGTATGCCATCCCGCGCTATCCTGCGTAGCAATCCCAGACACTTTATCCAAACTCGCGTAAAGACCCTTTGCATCCGTCAAATGCTCCGTCCAGTTTGAACTATCCGTAGTATACTGTGTAAACAATGAACTCGCCGAGGGGCAGCTGTACGTCGGCTGCAACGAATCGAACGCATCGTTTATCTGAATTAGGGCCGCGACTTGGGAAGAGTCGGGGAATAAGCCGCGCAAAAGTCCACCGGCTACTTGCGACGTAATTTGGTTGTCCGTAACGCGCACTTTGAAGGTGGTAGCGTCAATTTTGGTTGAAAGACCGAGACGGGAGGCGTAAACGGAGCGAATGTCGGATCCATGAGTGAAGGAGTCATCAATACCGTCAGCGGTTATTTGAGGGAAGGCACAGCTACGAGATAGAAATTTAAAATAATTTTCGTCAATGCAGTTCGAAAACTTACTTGCTACCAACGAATCCTGGTCCAACAGTGTTGGTGAAAGGGTTGTCTGGGTTAGTATACGCAGACCACTGGACAACGGTTGGGTCACTAGCTACGCCAGGAGCACCAGCAGGACCTTTTCCATAATACACTGATTCTGCGTCCGTACAGTCCCACGGAATATCCTCTTTGAAAAATGTGTTGGTATTGTAAGGAGTCCGTTTATGATGGCGTTGAATAACCTCGATGTACTTGAGCCGGAACTGAGATGAAGGAGTCCTAAGAAAGCGCTGAGCTCAGCCGAAAACAAACTCGGCTGAATGTATACCTACTTGTATTCCCTTTGCCTAACATGGGGCATGTTACACCAGTTATAAATACCATACTCGGAGTCTGGAGTAACCGAGGAATCGAAGATCCCCGGAGCTCCAGTTCCGTTCAGAACGAAGGTCAAATTGTTCAGGTTGGTAGACTTTGGTGGAAAATGAACAACATTTGCCGCTGTCGAGCTGGGAAAAACGAGAGAAAGCACGAGAGCAAAAAGGGCTTCGAGTTGGAGGACAACCATTGACTGTGGCTTGAACGTTCCCTGGGCTTTTATTGCTGCTTTATATACCCCAGGCACATCAGTGCACGTCAGTCAGTATTTTGGGACGAAGAGGAAAAGCGGCAACACGGTCTGGTGACGAACATTGATGAACGTGGCTGATGTAAGGCATCTGATTGGTGTTTGAATTGGCGATTGAGCGCCCATTTTTTTTTTTGATTTGCCGTTACAGGTCCCAGCTAGAAATTCATGATTGAAGCTACCTATTAGCCAACGCTGCTCATCAAACTTCATCCCTGGGACTGCCTCTCCTTGGAGCGGGGTACGAGTATTTGAAAGGACGTTAGTGCCGTATTCTACTCTGCTCGATTTTATTCAAGTTGGCACTTCATGTTATACGAAGCGGTGGAGATCTCATGAGTGCAGGCATCTTGAGCGGCCATTTTAATTCGCCTATAAGCCGGGTTTCTGACTGTGGCAGTGACACAGAAATAGGACTGTACATTTGTTGTTTTATACTTCAATACGCTGAGCTGAAACGCTACCTCTGAGAAGTTCATTGTACAAATTATATAGCAACTTCTGTTCATCCAACTACATCCCCAGTACTGCCTCCATCTTGGAACGGGGTACGAATCGACATTTGAAAGGAAGCGGATTAGCGACTAATGTCGGTGTCTTATTCCATTCTATCTTCTGTTTGATTGGCTTTCCATATTCGTCAAGCTCTGGCTCGATTGTGTAGCAAGTTAAAATGCACGCGACCGCAATGAATAACGCATCAAGCGTAAGGTGCTTTCCAGGCTAGAAACGAATGGTCGTTAAATGCACACTTGAAAATACACCAGTACGCAGTAGGGCACTCACGCAAGCACGTCTCCCAAATCCGAACGCATAATTGGTGGGATCTCTGACATTCGGGTCGATTTTTCCATCGGAATTTAAGAAACGGGAAGGATTGAAACGCGTCGGTTCGGGGTAGTCTTCCTCATTTTGGAGAATTGACCTAGGCATAATTAGAGTAAATACTTGAAAAGACTATGCCAATGTATCCGAGCAGCGTCCTTACCAGGCATTCCCCATGACGATAGTCCCCTTGGGTATGAAATATCCTTCATAGATGTCATCTTGAGTAAGCAGATGCGGAAACGCTGTATATGAAAGTTGAAAATTTATTTGAATGTGCTGAATGCTAAACCCACAGACCTAGGGGTGTAACAGGTCGATACCTCAATGTCTCCAGTACAACCGCTGTAATATATGGCAATGATGGTTTATCACTAAAATTTGGCAAATCCCCAGGCCCTAGAACTTTGTCAAGTTCGCTATGTGCTTTGGCTTGGATGTCTGGGTTCAATAGCATAGCGACGAGAAAGTTTAACAAGGCTATAACTAATCAAACTTGTCAAGAGGGTACACTAATGAACATGTCCTCGCTTACCTGTAGTATCCGAGGACCCTGTCGAAGAGAATAAGACTATCATTATAGCACGAAATTATTGCTTAAATGTACCTGCAAATGCTGACAGAGAGGCTTCTTTTAGATGTGCTTCTCGCTGTGCAACATCATCAGAGTCATCCATTTGATCAAGAGCAACTGATACAAGAGAGGGCGAGGCGGTGCTCGAAGCCTGACAAAGGGTCTTGATTGCGAACATCAATAAACATATATCGGAAGCTTACTATTTGTTCTTTGGTTGTGCGAAAAGTGTCTTCAGTTATTCTGGCGCGTACGAGATTCCATTCCTTTGCTTTGCGCTTGAAATCGGCTCCAGGAAACCATTCTGGGATGTATTTCACTGAAAATCAGTAGCATGGTCAGACACTAAAATCTAGAAATTGCGGACTAAATGCGCACAGAAGGGTATCTGATCCACATAAAATGCCCCAGGAGCTCCCGCAATGCCTAAGGATGTTATTGCTTTTTCTACAAGGGGTAGAAAGTCCTCAGCTTCCTCTGCTTGTATTCCATAGACAACATCTAGCATCATCACACCAATCCATCTGCGGAAGTAAGCAACTGTCCGGATATACGACCATTGACTCACGAATGCAAGTCGCCCTTGTAATCATCTGTCCTGGCGAGCACTGGGACAAGATTGTGAGTTGCCTGAAGAAGTTTTGAATGAAAGCGCGCTATGTCACTAGGGGGAACAGCCTGATGAAATATCTTTCGCTGGGCTTTCCAGGCATCATTGTAAGGCATAAAAGGAAGAGTATTTCCCCATCTATATTCAATAGTAGACTTTGCCCTGATAGCAAGGAAAAGCTGGTGAGGCTTACCCCATTAGTTCCACAAGCATTGTAGAATGTGGCCTACTGGAGTAGATTGATGAGCGCTTTTCCAGAAGATCGCTAATTGCTGTTGCAGAATTCAAAATCACAATGGACTTTCCAAGTGCACCCAGATGAATAATATCTGAACCTGTAACCATGATTTGAGCTGTAAACTCACTGTCGCCAATGAGAAGTATTAGAATGTACCATATTTTCGATTCATTTCGGAATATTCAAGCCAGAGTTGTCCTTTTCTTGGTATATCAAACAAGTTTTTGACTATAGGGAGCTTCCTGGGGCCTGGAGGGAGTGGACGCAGATGATAATTTTTAGTCCTGATCATATAGATGGACAAAAGCAGAAGAAAGAGAACAACGACACAAGCCTCAAGCAGCATCATGCTAGTGCTAAGCGCAGGGGGTAGGTAGTGAGTTGCAGAGTGTCTCCGAGGGCTTTATAGTGAAGGTGTTCAAACCGGGGCACGAGCCCCTAGTGTTCTGATTATCATTAAAGATGTCAAAAATCAACATAAAAGTCAACGTAATACCCGTAGAATGGCCCACCAGGACTTGCCTGGGCTGCGTTATTTCTTTAATGTCCGACAAAGCCCAGTATTAGCGTCAGCATTCATCCAAGAATACTTAATCGGAATGAAAGGTCAACCGAATGTCGGTAACATCGTAGGATTTTTGACTTGAATAATGAACAACTCAGTGACCGACTTTTATTTCCGTTCGCTTCCGCGGTACACTTTTCGGTTACTCTTCATGTCCCGGACACCCGAAAAGTTCATCGAGGCACATTTCGTGCACCTATATTATGGACATTTAGCATGATGGAATGCATGTTTCTGCTGAGCCGAAAGACTCAGCTAGTTCCATGACCACTCGCCCAGGTTTGTACCTGGGCCGCCTCTGGTGCATGTGTGGTTCATGGGATATAAAGAAGCTCCAATACATAAAAAATTTCTGGAAACTTGTGATAATTTTGCCAGCAAGTCCAATTCGATCGCCGGTCTGCTAATAACATTTTGAATAATTGAATGTTCGGCACGAGGCGACTGTTCAACTGTTCAATTATATAGGCATCATGGATCCTTATTGGCATTATTAAGAGCGGAAAATCAGCTGATAATCTCAACAACTACTGCACCTTTGACCTTGAGAGTGGCATGCTAAAATTCATTGTCCTGCTTATTCTCCGTCGCTTTGTTGCCTGACCTGAAGCCTATAATATTACTCTCCCTTCTAGAAAATATTTCAAAAGAGCTATCACATGTATTCATCCCATGCAGGACAACTGGGAAAGCTCGATCAATGGGTCGATCCCTTTGAATTGCCAGCGTTGACATTTTGAATGCATTCCCATCAGTTGAGCGCTCAACAGTTTGGCGAAAACTGCACAGCTGATGTGCCTCTGGCTGCGTTCTTGACTGGATCAGGAAGATATATAGCCTTATGCACTACGGAGTCAGACATGAGGATGACTCGGAGCTCTTGGAACTGATAGAATGTGACATAAGTAATCTCATCAAAGATACTGCGCTCTCAGAGTTTTAAGTCGAGAATTTTTATCCCTATAGCAAACGACGATATTATATTTGCAGGCACCGCAGTATCACACCTTGGGCAGGCACTTGACCTATTACTACTCTCTTTATTGCCGGAGGGTCTACAGCGCAAAATGAATTTGTGCCTGAGAATAAACCGGCACGTAAAAGTCCATCAGCCGCTTACGACGTAATTTGGTTGTCCATGACGAGCACTTTCAAGACTGCGAACGAGAAAAATGAAAATGAATTTCGTCAAGCAGTTCAGAAACTTACTTACTACCAACTAATCCCGGTCCAACAGTGTTGGTGAAAGGGTTGTCGGACGCAGACCACCGGACAACGGTTGAGTCGCTAGTTACGCCAGGAACGCGAGCAGGACCTTTTCCCTAATGCACTGATTCTCAATGAATATCCTCACCGAAAAAGACATTCGTATCGTAAGGAGTCCGTTGATGATGGCGTTATTTCAATCTCCCACGTAATGGTCTACTAGAGTACATTATTACAAGCAGGAATAAATCGGCAAATCTACACAAAATAGTATTATTATATTTTGAATAAAACACATCAATTGGCGAATTCACTCTGCTCAAATCATTCGCCTCACTAATGCTCGAAGGGTGTCAGAGCTCGAGCTCATCCAGATGGTATCTCTTGTCAAGAGCGAAATGAAATCCCAAATACCCTTCAACAAAACTCCAATACGCATCCAGCGCTCCTTTATCTGATCCTAAAATACGAAGAACCTTCTCGTGCGCCTCGACCGTTTCATCAATCACAGACCACAGCGTTTTATGTTTGTCGCCTCCACGAGAATTTGCCAGTAGTGAAATGTAATTCACAGTCTCTCCGGCAACTTCTTCTTTGTAGAAAGAGAGGATATCACTACCATTGTCCTATCATTAGAACTGATATCTGTTCATAAGAGTTGCACTTACTTGGTATTGACAATATAGACCATCATCGTTGGGAGAGCTTGAATAAACGCATCGAATGGAACTTCAGGAGGGAAAGCCGCAAGACCATAGAACTCTGCTACACCAGACATCATTCGGGTGTACATGGGATAGTTATTAGCCTCGGTAGAGACCTAATCAAACATTACTGTAAGTAAGAACCTCTGCCAGAATGAATGCTAGATAAAGTACCTTCATTCCTAGTGTTTGATGATCGAGCAGAACTGCGTTGATTAGATTCAACATCGATGTAACCATGAGGTTTGCCGTGACTCGGGGATAGAAACGGGGCGTTTCCAAAAGAAGATCGGCGAAAGCATTCAGAGCACGGTCTTCCTGCCGCTGTCCACGTAAAAATCGTTCGCAAAACACGCTGACAGCGTTGGTATCCTTCAAGAATTTATCGTCGCAATAGATTGCAGCCGCAGTTATTAATGCCATCCAAACTCTAATGGAGATGTCTTCGAGGTGGGAATAGGCTGTGACAGCGATGGCGACCCCCTGGATGATGAATGGCTTGAGCTCTTCAGAACCTTCGATCATGTATTCTCTTTTTCTGGCCTCGTTGTGACACAGCTCGAGAAACGAGTGGTCTATGGTTGTTGGTCGATAAGGAACTGAGCACCTTGAGAGAAACGACTTGGTGGCGGACGCAATTTCCTCTTTCTAGCGAAGAAAATAATCTCTATCAGTTTTGAAGACGTACAGAAGTTGCATGCCACTTACTGTGACGTTCATATTCTGCATTTGTTTGGAGCAATGGACAGTTTAGCTGTTACTTTTGGTTTGCGAGGGAAGTTGTGTCTCATAAGTACGACTCTTTGGCCTTAAATACCCTTTATCCAGTGCTGATGCTCTGGCCTGGTTAGATTCGGCTCGACGCCATCGGACGCTTGCAATAACATCCCATTTGGAAGAAGCAAAGCTCAGCCTCGAATGACAGGAAGAACTTACCGATGTATTGCAACGAGAATCACTATGTACTGCGTTGATTCCGGCTCGGTTACCGGAAGATCGTCTACAATAGCCGTCAATTGTCTGTTTATCATTTGCTTTTGTTGTCGAATGTCGTGAATCTACCTCTTTCCTATCCTCCGCATTTTTCGGCGGTAACGTGGAGTGCCCCGTACCAGTAAGACGATTCCTATCGACAATTTGACCCTAAAAAAAACATCCGCGGACAGGAGCGCAGAAGTGTTACATAGCCTGAGGAGGAAAGATGTAGGAACAAACCGGCAATCGCCAAATTGACTGGGAGTCCTTTTCCGGCGGCACCGTATCATTTGATCTACAGTACCTTCCCAGATCGACTTAAGATCAACGAGAAAGGATTTCTTAAAAAGGAGTTATGTAAAGCAGATCGGAATAAGAGCCAATCAGAACCGATTTCCCTTAATTCCTTCGAGTTCGGTCGGTGCTACAGCCATTTGCATAAAGATTTGCAGTTCTGAATTTTTAGTCGTGTTTATTTGTATTTGAGATCGTTTCTGTATAATCCAAGAGCCGGAAACAGAGCCGATGCCTAGATAAAGAACAAACCATGGTGATTGACCCACAGATAGCGTCGTCGGATGGTGGTTTCGTATAGTCTGGTGTTGATTTAGTGAGCCTCGGCCCCCAGATGTAACTACAACTAAAGAAGTGCTGCAAAAAATCAAATCTGCAAAACTTTATGCAGACGGCTGTACAGTATATACTTACGATGCAGATTACCTTCCCGCCTCCGAGGACCGGAGCTCGTAAATTGAATATCTGAATTAGTTGACGAGGAAGAACCTGAGTTGGCAATATCGCAGCCTGGAAGTATAACGTGCGCCGCCAACGGCGTTGGGGTAATATTCTCAGTGAATCTTCCCTTAGGAGAGATGTTACCGTGCACAGAATGCCAGAAGTAAGTAATGTCAAGCATCTCAGCGATCTATTGACTCCACTCTTAACAGAAGCAGGGCATATATGTGACTGTAGATCTTCACTGGCCCTTCAACTCAACACGATGATTGGAAATCTACTTGAATAGTTGGTCAAGGTTGCTATTGAGCAATACGGAAATAACTTTTTCGGCAACTGTAACATCGTAGACACTCCCTTCTGCACCGAAATGCCCTATAATGTGGCACACTAGTTCAAAATTGTGTGATCAGCTAAGATTTACTTCTCCTGAGCTTCATGAATATTCATTCGTTTGCGTCTTCCTCCACGATTGTAAATAGTCCCCTTTATGTACTTCCCACATTAGCAAACTAGGACAAAAGACTTCCTGAGCACAGGCTCACAGCTCGGAGTATCACTTCGACTCAACGTGAACAAACAGGGTCCAATCCTGTTTCGTCGTGCGCTAGAAATATCGTTTCGATCCCACTGTACCTCTACATTGTATAATCGCTGGCCAATCGCTGAATCGAACTAGCAGAGATCTAGCTGCAAACTAAGACCGGCCACGATGTGTGGCCAGAGAATGGTCCTCCGCTCCTCAAGTGTAGTGAGAATCAGAGAGATTTAGGACAGGAGGTACAAAAATTCTTGAAAGGCTACGTCTGAGTCCATGTTCCAGTGTCAGGGGATGATGTGCTAATGGACTGTTTGACCATCTTCATTTTAGGTGTCTGATGGGTAGAATTAAGGGTATTTTGGGATTGTAAAGGCTCCGAGGTGCAGTGTTCTTGGGAAAGCGAAAGCGAAGAACTTCACGTATAGTGCCCTGGAATTATTCCTCTCCAATCTCGGGATACATTGAACGTGCTACTTGGAGAGGAGAGATACCTATTCGATCAGGAACTCGTTCGCTTCCACTCCAAAATTCTGCCTGTAGCAGCTCTACTGAATGGTGTGAGAAATGCACATTTCTGTACGGAATAAGTTACAATGCAACGAAACTCCATTCGGGGGTCAAAACATCCGTAATGCAGTCAGAAGGGCTGGAACCGCTGCACTGCGAGAAGCACTGTGACCTGTATGCCCGAGTGCTCGAACGCAATTACTCATGTATAACAGCAATGTTTTCCTGCACCTGTCATTTATGTTGAAGCATGATTCGATTCCATCGGATACCATAACTTTCAATGAATGAGTATCATCAAGTCTTTGGACGCAGAAATCTCTAACTGGCATGAGAGATTGAGTGGCGTATTTCGAAGATTGAGTCATCCGTTGCGGCTGCGCTAACTCGGCTCAGACACCGAACAGTTCTCAATGCTCGTATGTTATTTGCCCATGTCATTGAAAGGAGCGAACTATCTTCAGGTTTTGTATTTCCCATCTTCACCATTGATAGTATGATACCACTTTCAGTTTCTGAATAAGAATTCTGATTGACATCCTGAAAGCACAGAATGGAGTCAGATGAAATCATGAGTGCAAGAGCAGAGCAATGGTATACACTTATTTTTTTATAAAAAAAAAAAGATAGAAAACCACACTACTCATGAGTTAGCGATCTAACCCTCACATTATATAGTATATTGGAGCAAGTTAGAATGTGAACTAACAGGAGTCGTACATGTATATGCACGTTACCTTCTTGATACGTTCGTTTTTCGAGTTTTCCAAATGAAAGAATAACGGGCTGCGTCTTCCAGCGAAGGCCCCAAATGATTGAATGACCGCATTGCATTGCGATAAGAAATTCGTCCTTTTCCGCAGTAAATTATATCCGTGCCTGTGTATACATTATTCGAACGAGCTTGAGCCATTGACTTTTGAGTTCCGGTACAAAGTCTTACCGGTAGTACATACATTCAAAAGCATGAGTGTATCCTCCCCGGGCTGACTGGGAGCACATCATTTCAGAACTTCTGATATACTCGCGTTCTGCTAGAATTTCACCACATAGAAGAAACGCTACTATTGACGCGAGTTAAAACCGTGGACCGACGTTCCAATCGCACAACTGACCCTTAAGAAACGAGGCCCGAAGGTAAACTCCTCTGAAGGCGATACAGATATTATGAGATGCATGTGCTGACATTGGAACGTCTTTTTCTTCCAATGGCCCGGGTTGATTCTGCGAAAGCTCGCCTAGCGCATCACCCAAAACATATCTGGCATATAGCCGTGATCACTGCCTTATCTCACTTGTTGGAACGACTCAAATCCGACTACGGCAAGCTGGATGAAAATTAAAATTTCAAGGCTATCTGTTCCGAGTCGACGATGGCTATCTGGTTCTTCCGTCAGACCGGAAGACCGATCTTCATCTCGGGAAGACACTTAGCTATATCAAGCTTCCGCGTTCCCCTACAAAGTATAGCAAGGGAATTCGGGAGAAGGTCGTCACTGCTGAACTGGAGCGGAAGTCAGAATATGAAAAAATAGATCATGCAATGCATTTTTAGACAAACCCTCGAACAGACATGAGTACAGTAAAGCTCAAGGACATCATCAATAGCGTTTCAGATCTGTGAGTCCGAAATCCTGAATCTTCGAGTTTCAATTTAATAGTAATTTATCATCTCCGCTTCACTCTTTTTGCCCCAGATTCCTGACATTCAATAGTTCGATTGGCGTCTGCCGTCGGATCCTTCACCAATACTACCGGAGAGTTACAAACAAGTGTCCGTAGGCGCCGGTGATAGGTGAATAGCAGACACTGAGATCTGAGATCTGAGGAGCGGATCATTGTCAACGTGGTTTTAGCATTTTTAGTAATTACGCGTTTAGCGGAAGACCCGTTCGGTCCGAAGCTGGTCTTGCCTACCGACACATATTCAACAAGTTAGATCAGAATACTTGCATATTGTGAGGCAAGATACAGTTCTCGTCGGAAGCTCGGGCTCTATACTGTGCGATTAGTGTATGATCGAAGACTGCGAAAAGAGTAATATTTGAGAGTTTGCCGCTTTCGTCTGACGATTGAACAGAGCAGACGCCTTGCGCGGGGCCGCCCAAGTCCGCACAGGGGTTATTAAATAGACCTTGTCCGTCACGGTCGACACTTACTAAATTGTGCTCGTAAAACCTTCGTCGCTTGCAGGAAGGGGCGTCGTCCACTGAGCTTGAATATGTGACTACGGCAGAATTCCCTTGCAGTACAGCTTGGTAAATGTCTGGTTTGAGAAGTCAAGTCCAATGTTATCACAAGCGCCTTCTCAGTCCTGAATGCTGAAGAAATTGAGAGAGTAGTAGAATTTGTGTAAATTTTTTGGACGGCAAAGACTCCAGATTCTAGCGACAGTTTTCGTTGTTCTACTTGCTTTGGTCATGTTTTAGGTGACTCGGCCAGTGCTTCGCTGTTCATACCAACTTGAGCCGGAGGTTCTCATTTCTCTGCTGCAAATTCCAACCGAGGTTTGTCTTGAAGCGAAAAATTCAAAAAAAAATCAAGCTAACAATGCGCCCAAAAAATGAGGGAGATGATAGTCGTTGAAAGGAAAGGAACGTTGACTGCAATTTAATCGGGAGAAAGGAGACGCCGAAACCTACTTGACGCTTATCTAATCGTTTTGGTTTCGTACGTTCCAACATCTTTAAGTTTCAGCTCATTCTCTGCTAATAGTGACAACAGTGCTATTTCGTTTGTCGACTTTGCGCATCCATTACACCTGGTCGAATCGATTCTGACTTACAGACCGATGCCCTCATCCAGAATAAGTCGTGTCTGAAGGGTCGCTATCTGGTTCTACGCAATACCCGATTTACTGAGAGTGACAAATCATTTCTTGGGGGGAAAGAAAAGGTAAAGTCAAGAAAATTCCAAATGTTCCGAATGACGAGTTGACTTGAGTTCCCACTCGGCCCAGAGAGGGCGCACTCATGTCTCTCGTCGTTTGTCAAAATCTTGTAGCGGAATCCAACAATCGCCGCTGAGCTCGCTCAGATTAAGCACAGGTGAGATGAAGCATTCATTCGCTAGCCGGACAGATAATTTGGCAAAACCTTTTGCCGCACCCGATTGAATCCATTTGAAGCCTTGAACGAAACGCACAGCCCTCTTCGATTTCTCCTCCCCTTGACCACTTCAGGACATGTATATGTGCGAAGGCAGAGTGGCGGCGGCTTGACCTGAGGGAACGAAGGGAAAAGTGTCTCTAATTGATTCTGATTCCAATTTCCGACTTGCCCAATTCTATTTGGACATCGTTCCCCTCTGATCCTAAAGGATAAGATGACCCGTCAATCTTTGCGATTTGGGGGGCAGCGTTTCTTATTATTACTTTCCAGCTGTGGCTTTTTCGAGGAACATGTTGTGATCTCAAATTGCTTCCTTAGCTGATTCTCAATTTTAGGGATTTGAATGATGACTGTTTTCGCTCATACGATCGTATTATGGCCCGGGCACTCCATTTCACCCTGTCAGAAGACCACTAAAATTTCAGAGAGCTTGCAATTAGGTTTCAGTGGCGAAGAGGGGAAATACGAAGTACGAACTTTGAGGTGGGTTCATTGTAGTCATCGATATGAGCGAATAATTTACAACAGTTATCCAGTATCTGAGCCGAAATCACACTAGATTTCTGACCTGCTTTGGTCAATTTATCATGCCAGTCAAGGCGACCAAAAATCTGATGGTAACTTCAGCGTACCCGATGGAATCGAACGAAACTTTAACAGCGGCGACAGCTGCTCAAGCCCTCGAGCGCATAGGTCTCTGTTTTCTTGTAATTCAGAAGTAACAGCCCACTTGTCTATGTTCCGACGTACAAATAGAACTCAAATGCATTATGACTGACCTGCCTTTCTCACTCCATATAAGGGAGCTGACAGATGGGAATGCAATAACATTGTTGTGGAGTGGAAGCGAACATGAGAGTCGCGGAGTGCCTGACTGAATCGATATCTCTCCTCTCAAAGTCGCACGTTTGAACCCTCTTGGTTGGTGGGTAGGTCTTGCTGACTCTAGGTTTAATGGGAACCACAATTTTTGTCCTGAAATTCACGAAAGAAGAAAACAGAGGGAGCATCGAATGTCCGGCCAGTGAGGCACTTGGCAATGGCTTCTCAAACTTTCCTTAGCCCCAAACTTGATGGTGCCATAGTACTGCAGAGCCTTTGCAATCCAGAGAGTTCCTGTTTTATAGAATAGACAGATCTTGTACTTACTCGTTAATTTTCATTCGACATCCGTCCATAAGGGAAGTTCACTTTCACTTCCCGAAGCCAACGCCAAGATCCACACTGCGACGACTTCATACGCAACATTCGGCAAAATTTACGGTGCTCCATAAAGGCGAGTGAGCCTTGCGGGCTTAGCAAATATCAAGGCGTACGCAATCCAACTAGATTGTTATTCGTCTATCTTAGCGATAGGCCAGTAACTGCGAAATGTAGAAGAACGATGAAGCGTACGAGGTACTTCCAGTGCTTATCTTTCTTTGATGCTAGGACAAAGAGTCTTTTGTACTAGCTGACCAGTGCGGACAACGGTTGGTAGCCTAGTAGGATCATCTACAATCGAGATAAGATGTCGGGAAGTTCTCGAAATTCGAGAGACACGTCGAGGTCAAGTTACAAAGCTTATGCTTTTGTACTGTTTAAACAGTTAGACTCAATTGCTCGATATTGATTAGCTTTAAAGACCTCCGCTATTCCTTGAGTGTAATGTTCTTCGTAAAAGTCGGCCTCTGACTTACCTTTTCGTGGACTGACCCTTGAAAATTCATGGCAAGACTTGCCGTGAGCCTGCCACCATTCCAATAAACATGTAGTGGCAGAGATGGATCCGACATGCTCTTAGAACTACGTTGAGACAAAGGAGAAGGAAGCTGAGAGGGATACGTAGTTGAATAAGACCATGACAAAGGAATATTGAATAGCCGCGGCTAGGGGACGATACTGAGAATCATGATTACTGAGTGCTATACAGCTAATTACGATGACCTACACTTTCGAACGTGGAATTTGCACAAACTTGTAGCGCAGTACCGCATTGCTCCTGTTAAAGCACCGTTGATATTCTTACGCTTCTTAAAAATCAGTTAAGCCAGCTAAAAGCTTTCAATGTGTGATTGCCTCCCACTTTCAAAGAACTTATGGTTCACTTCATCGTTAATGCTCACCACTGGCACTTTCCTGTGAGATCGGTTCATACCGGCCTTTTAGCGGAAAAAGCGCTGCCTCATTGATAAATGCATGTCTTCTCCCGCTTTACGAATTTCAGCATTCAGGAGACCGAGGGAAAGTATCTCTACTTCAAGTCTTTTTTTAGCAAAAACTTTCCCGCAAATCTTCGAAGGCGGGAATTCCGGTTTGTACCCTAACCTGTGCAACTCAAAGATCTGCGATATCCCGACTTCACTTTGCCTTACATTCTACTGTCTTGCATCCTCAAGTTACCCCTTCGGCTTATGCACGGCCTTCAGGGCCTTTCACTCCGCGACATAAAGAAGCATTCCTTGACCAGAATATAATGGATTTTTAATCCGAGGAATACTAAGCAAAGGAACAGGGTACATAGGAAAGGGTTACCGCCTTCAACGACATGAACGAATGATAAGTAAACAATTGACGGCTCTTGAAGACGGTCATCCGGTAACTTAGCCGGAATCAACGCGCCCTGATCGATACATCGGTCAATTCCTCCTGTCCCTCGAGGCTGGGTTTTCCTTTGAACCAAAATTTGATGTTATTGCAAGTGTCCGTTCGCGTCGAGCCGAATCGAACATGGCTTAAACAGCTGCACTAGTTGAAGAGTATTTAAATCCAAAGACTCGTACTGATGAGACACAACTTCTCTCGCAAACCAAAAGTAACAGCTAGATCGCTCATTGCTCCAAACAAATGCAGAACATGAACGTCACAGTAAGTGATATTCAACTTCTGTACGCCTTCAAAACTGATAGAGATTTTATCCTCTCGCTAGAAAGAGGAAATTGCGTCCGCCACCAAGTCGTTTCTCTCAAGGTGCTCAGTTCCTTATCGACCAATAACCATAGACCGCTCGTTTCTCGAGCTGTGTCACAACGAGGCCAGAAAAAGAGAATACATGATCGAAGGTTCTGAAGAGCTCAAGCCATTCATCATCCAGGGGGTCGCCATCGCCGTCACAGCCTATTCCCACCTCGAAGACATCTCCATTAGAGTTTGGATGGCATTAATAACTGCAGCTGCAATCTATTGCGACGATAAATTCTTGAAGGATACCAACGCTGTCAGCGTGTTTTGCGAACGATTTTTACGTGGACAGCCGCAGGAAGACCGTGCTCTGAATGCTTTCGCCGATCTTCTTTTGGAAACGCCCCGTTTCTATCCCCGAGTCACGGCAAACCTCATGGTTACATCGATGTTGAATCTAATCAACGCAGTTCTACTGGATCATCAAACACTAGGAATGAAGGTACTTCATCTAGCATTCATTCTGGCAGAGGCTCTTACAGTAATGATTGATTAGGTCTCTACCGAGGCTAATAACTATCCTATGTACACCCGAATGATGTCTGGTGTAGCAGAGTTCTATGGTCTTGCGGCTTTCCCTCCTGAAGTTCCATTCGATGCGTTTATTCAAGCTCTCCCAACGATGATGGTCTATATTGTCAATACCAAGTAAGTGCAACTCTCATGAGTAGATATTCAGTTCTAACGATAGGATAATGGTAGTGATATCCTCTCTTTCTACAAAGAAGAAGTTGCCGGAGAGACTGTGAATTACATTTCACTACTGGCAAATTCTCGTGGAGGCGACAAACAAAAAACGCTGTGGTCTGTGATCGATGAAACGGTCGAGGCGCACGAGAAGGTTCTTCGGATTTTAGGATCAGATAAAGGAGCGCTGGATGCATATTGGAGTTTTGTTGAAGGGTATATGGGATTTCATTTCGCTCTTGACAAGAGATACCATCTGGATGAGCTCGAGCTCTGACACCTTTCGAACATTATGGATGCGAATGATTTGAGCATAGTGTATTGCAGACTAATGTAGCTCTATTCGAAATGTAAAATCACCATTTTTTTTGTAGATCCGCCGATTTAAACCCTGCTTGTATATACGTAGGCCCCGGGATTGAAATGGAAGTTTTCTTGCGTTTGGTTGTAACATGACTCAGGTGTATATTGCTGTAAGCTTGATCTCATACTATCCATTTAATTCTCGTTCCTCCGAGTCGGCTTGTCAGGTCGATGTCTGCTCTCATGAGATCTCCAATGACCATCGCTTCGCATCAAGTTCCCTCACCTACTAGCTTGTCTATTGACAACCTCCCAAGAAACTGAACGACATTACGCCAAGGAACTGGGTTGAAACAGCGTCCATTGCGACAGAATGTTGCCCCGATACAGCCTAGTGAAAGGGTAAATATTCTAGTTGACCTTTGACAAGAGCATTCTCCACTTTGATTGCCCAAGGAAATGTGGTTCTACTCGCATTTGTAATGGCGAGGTTGTTGGATTATTCTGATCGGCCTGGTGGCCGTAAACATAGCATTTTGTTTTGACTTCGATGGACATGGCCGTCTCCGGCACTGGTAAATCCCCGCCGATGCCGGTGTAAGGGTATTCGGCATTAAAATGGCAGCCCGGCACCTTGTGCCGGAAACAATCAGGACATGGTCAAAGCTGAAATTACGAGTCACGTTTTAATTTCTTGTCGAAAAGTCTCCTCCTCCTCTTCGCGCGGGTGTTTCCGAACGTCAGTCCGTAGATGAATTTTACACTCAGATGAGAAGTGAAAGTGGCTATGTGCATACTCTCGGTTACGGCGATTGGGCTTATCAAACAGAATGCTTATAGTGAGCGGTCACGTTCAGTCCTGAGTTCAATGTTTAACATTCTTAGCACTTACCGGCTGCCCCCGATTTGCAAATTCCTGGTAAAATCGAACTCTTTTTTGGTACTGACTTCTGAGAATTGCAAAACACTGGATGTAGTTATTGGACCAATCAACAGAGCGTCACTCGAGTGGAGAGAAAACCCAAATAGATTTCTGTTTGACCTCGTAGTGGGAATATGAAGGAGGCAAACGGATGGGGGAAAATACAGCAATACTTGGCTATTGGTAAATTTTGAATGGAGCTGCGGCGGGGAGCAACCGGCACTTGGAAAATTTATAAATACAACAGTAATAACCCTTACGCGGTCCCAAACACACTGAAAATTAAAACACCGCTTTTGTCAACGAATATTGATCCTATCGGGCTATTCACTGCCCGCTCTGTACCAGCTAATCTCTACTACAGCACTGTGTATTGTTATTCAATGCTCTCTGTATCATGAGGTAGTCGCCAGAGATGATATAACCTTCGGCGGAAGGACTCGAACCTAAACAGCCAAAAAAAGCACTATACGTATGTTCTATTGAGGCCTTTCTGCCATGAAATGAGAGTCGGTTTCAGATTGGTGATTTCATTTGTGACAATCTAGTACAGCCCGCTTTGTACACCCTTACTTTCGATGTCGTGATTTTACGAGCCTCGTTTTCTTGGTTTGGCGAAGAGAATGGTGCGGGCGGCTGTAGCCGCATCTTTGCTGTTAAATCAAACAGGCTAAAAAAATTCGTAGCTTTATATCATGTAGTCGATTCCCGATCTTTCAGTCTTGACCCCCGATCGTTTTCTCATGGTAAAATTTCTTTGGGGTGCACATTACGTTCATACCTGATCTCCACAGGCTCATGTTCGCGGCAAAGCTGTAGAGAGAGAATGTAGTGCCAAGATCGTACTCGAGGAGGTTTGTGTAAGGAACCGAATTTAGCTATGCATCAAACCTTGCTCAAACACTATAAACGATGCCCAAGCTGCAAAAATCTCTCCTCCTCGAGACACTTCCCTCGACCATAACTAATCCATCTATCCAGGTGCGTTAGTCCCTGCAGTCATTGCACTTCGGGCACGAACCCTCATCCTCAGCCTTCATACTAAGGTTCTAATTATATAAAGGATGTCAGGTGGCCGAGCGCAGCAAATCACCGCCGCCATCGTTCTGCTTATCCAAAGCTGGCAGATACCTTCAGGTGCATATGCCGGTGTATCTGGCCTCGACTCTATCGGTCGATCCATGTGCACCCTGGTTGATCAGACCGTCGGACTTTTAGTCTTTTATGGACTATTCGACCTCTGCTTCTACACGGAATCAGAGAAAATAGGTCTTGCGCGCATGAACATGGTTCATACTACTCGACCTGGTGAATCACTCAAATCGACTGTGGTTTCTTATCGTGCTCGATGGGCTGATATCGGGAATGTGAGCTCTCGTTCTGGCCATTTCACTGTCGAGTCGACCAATGGAGGTTTCCCCATTCATGGAAGAGATACAGAGTCACAAGAGCTGGACACCAGAATAGCACCTAACGCCAACCACTGGGTGTATCCATACTTGCTTGACTGGAAGCCGCAAGAGGATGGCAGTCCCACGGTGCCAATTATCACCTTGTCTAGAAGGGGTCTTATTAAGACCACTGCACTAGCTATAGCACGGTTCGGAATATTTCTCGCAACATCTATAATCATCACACTCCTTCACATCCTCATTGTCGCTCGTTTGTTCGACGATAACCTTGTCAAAACGGTTTTCATCCTTGCAGACATTGGGCGATGGCTTCTTGTTGT
>KN834818.1:254407-280052 GCA_000827265.1 Collybiopsis luxurians FD-317 M1 | reverse complement strand
AACCTCCACCAATACTTCATTAAAGGGGAACCAGAATATGAAGTCGAGTTGATAAAAGACAGTTGTCCAATGGGAGAAATGGACAGAGGAATCCAGTACTTGATCAAATGGAAAGGGTATGATGAGGAGTCCTGGATTCCCTGGAAAGGTATGGTAGGAAGTATTGATTTGATTCGCGAGTGGGAGAAAGCACATCCGAGGAAACGAAAGTTACCTCTCGAGCTCCTCAAAGAACTCGAAAGCCTAGCCCTGCGAGATGAGGAGGAAAGGGAGTTGAGACAAGCAGCTGAAGCTGTCATTTAATTGGGAGAAACGACTCTTGAAATCGAAACCTCAACCTTAAAGGGGGGGTAAAAGCAATACTTCAAGTTTTCATTTCCAATTTCTCAACATGTTTCTCTCTATTATTATCAAAAATCATAACAAATTCATAATTCCATTTCAGGGAAATAAAGCATACAGTGGGCATAGATTGGGATATACAGGTACAGAAGGCTGAAACGGAAGGACTAGTCAAAGGACAACTCGCTTAATTTGTCATGTTTGGCTTGAACATCGAAAGGGATTCCAAATACTTCCTCCAGTTCCTGGGCATATAAATCTTCAACACGCTCGATCTCCATCTGCTCCCATATATCCTGCAAGGACAAAGCCATATGGAGGCTGGGATCTGCCAATTCATCTTCATTCTTCTTGACCAATGAATAGGTCAAAGGATCCTCCCCAGTGTGAACAAAGTAGGCATTAGGGTGACCAGACAAAAAGATCACTACAGGAGATGTATTGCGAGTCTTGATGAGAGTACTGGGAAGGGAAGTGGTATCGAGAGAAGGAACAAAGTTGGATAGGGAATTGGGAGTGGAGTCACTCTTCATCTCGAAAGGAAAGGATTCAGATGAAGGACCACCCCATATGTCCATAGGGGCAATGGTGCTAGTAGTTACTGGTTCCAAGGGCAGATCTCCAATATTCAAGAGACAATGAAGCTCCTCATAAATGCTGTGAAATCGAGATAATTCAACTCCACACCCCTGGGCCAAAGCTTCAGCAGCAAGTTGGAGGTTGTGGGACTCAATGAGAGAGTCTCGCAACTCCTTAATAACCTGATCTTGCTCCTTAATGGTCACTTCAGCAGCTTCGTGAAGATATCTGGCTTCCTGGGCATCTCGCTAGGAAGGATCAGTGAGCCATGGAAACCCTATGACAAGTCAAAAAAGACATACAGATGACTCAAGCATCTTATCTTCAAATTCCTGCGTGATTCGACTCAAGAGTTCTCACAACTCGTGGATCTCATTGGATTGACCCTCGACAACCCTTTGCAGCTGCCCGAACTCACAACGAGCTTGGTTCACAAGGATGTCCTGATCAGATACGACTTGAGAAATACTCTCAGCAGCATCAGCGAGATGATCTAGGAACGAAGCAGAGTCGAAGGGAGAAGGGGAAGCCATGACAAGGAAGGATCTCGAAATGAGGATAGAGAAAGAGTCTTGACGAGTGTCCTTTTATTGAGACAAGGATGCCCGATACAAACCTAATAAGGAACAAAATGTGCAGCCACATGCATATGCCTCATGGAAAAGTTTTGAATACTTCAATTCTCAGGAGATCTCTTATTTTGAACCTGGGGCAATTTCTTATTCACACAAAGGAGGGGCCCAAAAAAGAAAGAAAGGATTTAATTCAGAAGGAAGTGCAAAAAGAAGAATTTCAGAATAGGAGGGAGCTATCTAGATACAAGTTTACAAGCCAAAAGTCCTATGAACTACTAGAAGAAGGTTTTGAAGGCAAGGCAGCAGCAAACTGCCCTCAAACTGACTCAAAAAGCTGCCGAAGCTGGGCAAGTTCTTCATCTCGCGACTTCGACTCTTCTGCTGCGACTCGACAGGCCTCTTCACTGGCAGCCAATTTCTTCTTCAAACTCTCAATCTCACTCTTTTGCCCCTCCAATGCCTCTCTCAATTGCTGAATCTCCTACAAAAAATTCCATTAAATCCTAAGTCAGTTGAACAAGGAGGAAGAAACTCACTGATGACGGAACGTCGCCCTTGAAATGCCTCACGAAGGATTTCAGACAAGTTAGCTCCTCATCCTTCTCCTCCAACTGACCGTCCCACGAAGACACCTGTTCCTGCAAATGGAGATTCTCGGTCTCCAAACAATCCGACTTCTGTGACAAAGCTTGATACTCCCAATAGGCTCAGAGGAGCTCATCTTGCTGAGCATCAATGATATTGGCAGAGGACAAATTGATCATCGAGAGAGACTCGACAAACTGGGTTAACCTGGAATTCGAGAAAGGGGCAGGAGGTTCGGAAGAGGGATGTTTCTATGAAGGGGATGCGGAAACAATTAGTGATACAATGAAAGGCCAGAAATGAAGGAGTTACTCACCATTTGCTCCTCGAGATCATTAAAAATGCCTTGAACCAATCCATCCGCCAAAGCCCAGAGATCTTGCTCCATCATTACCTTACTGCAACTGGACAACAGCTCAGCAACTTGCATAATGATGCATTCGATTGCAGCGCGAATCACTAGAAATGGAGTTAGTTAAGATGACTGTATGAGTAAAAAACAACACTCAAAAAGAAAAACTTACTGTCATCTCGAGACAGAATAGTACTGTCAGAAGGAACCGGTTTGATGAGAGGTTCAAAAAACCAAGTTTTCAAACCGGAAACCTCACAATAAGATTGCCTATCGTTGACTTTCCATATGACTGCAGGCTTCGTCGGAGTGGGAGCAGGCGCTGCAGGAACAAGAGCAGAGGTGGAAGGGACCTCCTCTGGGTAGTCCAATTCCATGGATTCCATAGTGTCAGGAGCCTCCATCTCGACATCAATATCTATGGGGTCACAAATGACCTCCTTTCCTTTGCGAGATGGAGCCGGAACAACTTGCTTGCAACTTGGCTCCCCTAGAAGCTCCCTCTCTTGCTGAAGGAGCTGACTCTTGCAAAAGGCGGTCAAAGAGACAACTAGAATGATGATAAGCACTTATCCTATCACAGATACACTGGACTTACCTGCTTTTCTTTTGCCTTCCGGAACCTTCAGTCTATCCGACAACAATCCTAACTCCTCAGGATGACTACCATAGTAAGGAACATTTCGTAACCCCATCGTTAAAGCAGTCCATTCCTTGTCCCAAATAGTAAATAATCCCCGACTTGAGACAAAACAATATGCAACAATGAGGGGGAGTTTGGCAAGGATATGGAATTGGAGGAGTCAAAAGACACTCTTGAAGGAACAGAACTTCTTGCTAGAAGGATAGTTCACTTCGCAAGTGGTACAGGACAAGAAATTGGGGCGAAGGGAGCAAGTGGATTGAAGGTTATGTGATGCGCAGTATTCGCAAGATGGGTAATGTCCGAAAATGTCCTTCCACTCATCAGCAGCTACCCTATCCAAGACCTTGGGACTCAAATTGGCAAGATATGCATCTTCGTAGATGGGCTGGAGACCAGTAGGAAGGATAGAGGGAACGCAATCTGTAATAGAAATTGAGGGATAGCTGAGATGTGTACTGCACTCAAAGGCCACACGTCGCATCTTCTTGGCTGCTGGGGGAGCAGAGGGAAGAGCATTGGAAAATGGAACCATGGACGCCAATTGAAGGGACTGCAGAATTTTGATAATCAGTCGGGGTTGCGACCCTCCTGAAGCACTTGATGATGCAATAGGCTGGTCAGAAAATGCTTGAGAAGATGACATAGTGGTAAGAGGAAAAGAAGAAATTGACTCAAAAACCCAGAGTGCCAGCTTTATAAGGGCTTCGGACTTAGAGTTTTTGATTGAAATTTGGCAGCCGGCACATCGAAAACTCAATCTGACGGCATGGCAGTCACAACACTGTGTCGCATCAAAAGCTACGTGTCCTTTCGAGGGCTCAAGGCCCTTGGGGGGGGTAATGTTATGCCCTACACTATTTTTTCTGCTCTCTCCAACCACTACACTCACCACACGACTTGATAATAGTCTTACCAATCAATTCGGCTCTCCAAATCCAACACGCATTTTGTGAGGCGGACTAACCAGTTGCTCATTCCAAACTTCTATTCACAAGACCACATGTCTTCCCACAGAGTATAAAAGCCTTGTACCTACATCTCTCACAATAATGCTGTTATTACCTGAACTATCTTGATCTGTGTTGTTTCTGTTCTCTTGTTCACTAGTCTATAATATTATTCTGCTTAACACTGAGTTGAGCAAACCCCATTGACACTGAGTCACTGGCATATCCACTTCTCACTTGTCAAACTGATCGACAAGACTATTCGACTGCCGTAGCCTCTCAAATATTCTGTCTTGTAGGGTAAATGGACACCAAGTCACGAACCTTCTGAGTCAACCCTCATTAATACTGTCTTAATGAGTCCTTTCAATATACAATCTCTAGTCACACTGAGCTACTAGAATTGTTATTCAACACTCGAGGATCATTCCTCTATATCAAATACTCAAACCGTACAGGACTTGATCACTTGTCGTATGTAGCGACTCCCCATCGCGTACTCTGTCTCGGCTGTGGTATAATAAATTACTTTCTACTCACTGAACCTGCTACAAGCTTCTAACAACAAAGGTAGTAAAGGTCCTAACAGCTGGGCATGTTTACGATATTTGGCTGAACCTCATTGAGGAACTCCAAGTAAGGAGCGAAGTTGGCATATCTGAGATGAAAGGGAAATGGGAGGCTTGCACCTGGACTAAAGGAGGAAATCTTGTCAACTTCCTTGAAGAGGATGAAGAACTAGTCAAGGAGATCTGTGATGCTGGCGGTGAAGTTACTGACTCCAAACAGCATTCTCATGTGCTCAAGATTATCCCCCGCAAGTACAAGGAGCATATTGACAGTGTCCTCTCAATTGCTTGTATTGCCAGAATCACTATCTCGATGCCAGACCTTATCCATAATCTGAAGGACCGTTGGCAGTATCTCAACCCCAATTCAAAATCCTCCAATACAACCTCAAAGCCAAAGAACCCTGACGTAGCTCTTTCTGCTGACTCCCGTATGCAGTCCAGCAATGGCTTCCATGGTCATGGCTGTGGCCAAGGCCGAGGTGGAAATCACAATGGTGAAGGACACCAATGTTACAACTGTAACAAGCAGGGACATATCTCAAAAGACTGCCCATTCCCGTGTAAGGAGAAGAAGGATACTTCTAACAGGAACAGTCAGTCAGGGGGAGGGAATAAGGATGGACAGGCTAATATAGCCAAGGACGATTTTGCTTACTTCACCAGAGGCTCCGACTCCAACTCAAATCTTAGTGATTCCGATGTGGACAATCTATTTGAAACTTGCAGTGCCACTTCCACTGACACCAATCTCAATGACCCCTTGTTTGGTCTTGCTGATGAAGATGATGACAGACCACCACCTCTTGCTCCTGTCTCTGATTCTTCCGATGATGATGAACCCCCATCTCTCCAACCTGTCTCTGACTCTGATGACTCTGACAGTGAATACTATGCTCACAGGAGCCCGCGCTATCCCTTTGGGAGAGCCGCTCTAGACTGTGCCGAAGCATGTGCCGAACTTATGCTCAAGTTATACCATTGGGATGCCAAAACTGACATATGGTATGATCAGTCCATCTACCACAAAGCCTGTGGAACTCTCAAACCTACCTGTGTAGTAGCCACCAACATAAATCTCCATGATGTCTATATCTCTTCTGACAAACTTGCTCTACTCGATTTGGCAAATCACATTACTCCAGAAGATGAGAGCCGTACCTTTACGCACATCCTGGACTCGGGCTGTACGAAACATATATCCCCTGATCTGTCACTCTTTGAGAGTATTGAGTGCTGTCCTCTGAGGCAATTTAACACTGCCAACAAGACATTCTTTGAAGCTACTCACTGTGGAGAGGCTTCCATTCTGATCCAGTCCAATGATCTCACACTACTGAGCACTCTCTATGTTCCTGAGTTAGCCAACACCCTCATTTCTATTGGATGTCTTGACGATGCTGGATACACTGTCACCTTTGGCAATGGGAAGGCCAAGATCAGATACAAAGATGGCACACTTGTTGGCACCATACCCAAATCCAATGGACTGTATCGTATCGTCAGCACCGAGGAAGCTGATGCTGCTGTTGAGATGCTCACCTTGGATGAACTCCACCAATGTATGGGTCACACCCCCCACCAAGCTGCAGAAAATCTTGTCCGTGGAGGCTTTGTCAATGGTGTTGCTTTAGAGAACAATGATGCACCACAGTGCGACACATGCATCTTTGCCAAGATGTCACACAAACCAGTTCCAAAGGTGCGCAAAGGGGAGCGTGCTAAGGAATTTGGTGAACAGATTCATTCGGACATCTGGGGACCAGCAACCGTTGAATCTAAAGGAGGAAAATGTTACTTTGTCACATTCACTGATGATCACTCCCAACTCACTCACCTGTTCTTGCTCCGTGCCAAGAGTGAAGCTTTTCAAGCTTATGTCCAATACAAATCCCTCATCCATAATCACCTGAAGGCCATAATCAAAAATTTTCACTCCGACATTGGTGGAGAATACATTGATGAAGAATTCAAGACTCACCTGAAGAATCATGGTACCGTCCACCGCTTCACTGTCCACAACACTCCCAAAGAAAATGGCATAGCTGAACAGCTCAATCTTACACTCCTTCAATGAGTCCGTGCCATGCTACATGAAAGTGGTCTGCCAAGGTCACTCTGGGCAGAAGCGATCCACCACGCCGTTTGGTTGAAGAACTGCACCTCTACTAGTGCTCTTAGTGGAAGGACACTGTATGAAGTGGCATACAAATGAAAGCCAAACCTGGCTAACATTCCAGTGTGGGGTACCGAAGTCTTTGTCTTGAAGAAGAATCCAGCCAAACTTTTTGTTCAAGCTCAAATTGGACATTGGACAGGGTTCAACAATGGTGAAGAGCATTACAAGGTCAGCCAAGGGCACAGAGTTTATTGGAAGGATACAAAGACTGTTACAGTGGAGAGGTCTATTATCTTTAGGAGGGAGGAAGGAAAGATAAAGGGTTTCATCAAAGAGGAGGAGAGTGGTATTGAAATTGAGGGGGAGAGGAATGACTCGCTGGATTCCAATTCCAATCCCAATACAGCCACACCTGCGCCTGACCTGGAATCTGCTCCAGAACTTGCTCTACCAGAAACCTGCAATGTAGCTGCTTCACCACCAAGTAGTGAAAGCTCCAGATACTCACAACATCATCATGAAATCCACAAAAGCCATGACATCATGAGCATTCCTCCTGCTCCTGCAACAGCTCCACCTCGCCGCAGTATGAGGGAATGACATTTACCTTCCAGATATAACCCAGACCTTTTATATGGCATCCAGAATACCACTCCCACGGTTACTCCACTGGCCATTCCAGAAGACACGACCGCTGAACAAGCCTCCTTGTCAACATTTCTCAGACTGAAGGCCTGGAACCAGCAAACCTCACTGAGGCTAGGCACTCTGTAGACTGGCCAAAATGGGCTAAGGCCATAGAGGAAGAATTAGAAAATCTGCAAGAGCACCATACCTGGGACATTATTGATACGCTGGCTCATGCCAATTTAGTTGGTACCAAATGGGTATTTCATATCAAGAAGAATGCCGAGGGCCACATTGAGTGCTATAAGGCGCATCTCATTGCTCAAGGCTTCACTCAGGTTGAAGGTATTGATTTCTTCAAAACCTATGCTCCTGTTGCCCACCTCTCCTCTATCTGTATTTGTCTTGCCTTAGGTGCCCATCTCAATCTTGAAATTCACCAAGTTGATGTAAAAGGTGCATACCTCAACAGCGATCTCATCAAGAATGAAGAAATCTACATCAAACATCCTCCCAGCTACCCTCTGTCTCTGACGCCATCCACTACATGCTTGAAGCTCAACTGTCCTATCTATGGTTTACATCAAAGTGGTTGTTACTGGTATATCAAGTTTGGCACTACAATCAAGGCGCTATTGGGGATGGAACATTGTGATGTGGATCACGCTGTCTTTTATAGACACAAAGACGGCCAGCTCATTATTATATCTGTTCAGTTGATGATCTGACAATTCTTGCCTCTTCTGTAGAGTTGATCGAACTAGTGAAAACAAAGCTTTGGGAAGCTTTCACTATCACCGATATGGGCGAAATTCACTGGATCCTAGGGATTGAAGTCAAATGCAACTGCGCTGCTCATACCATCTCTCTTTCCCAAAAATCCTACATTGACTCTATTGTTCGCCTATTCAAGCTCAAGAACTCTCATCCATCTGTGATTCCTCTTGATACCCACAAACGCCTATCCATCATGCAATGCCCACAGACTCCTGCCAAAGCTGCTCTCATGCAGGACATTCTGTATTGTGCCCTCATTGGGAAGCTTATGTATGCTTCTATTGGAACTCAAGTTGACATCGCTTTTGCTGTTCACATCTTATCCCAATTTCTCACCAATCCTGGAATGGCACATTTCAATGAAGGAAAATGCACAATCAAGTATCTCAAGGGTACTAACAATTGGGGTATAATCTACAGACTCAAATCCAACGACACTACAGGATGGGTTGACGCTGATGGAAATATGGCTGAGGACTGCTGCGCTGTTACTGGTTGGGTCTACACTATTGATGGTGGAGCTGTTAGTTGGGGATCACATTCCCAAACCCTGATCACTCTCTCCACTGCTGAATCTGAATATGTCACTGCTACTGACACCGCCAAGGAAGGTCTTTGGATCCATTCATTCATCGCTCAAATCTTTGAGCCCACTTTCACACTCATTCAGAACCCAACCATTCTTAACTCTGACAACCAGGCCGCTATCGCTATCTCAAAGGACCATCAGTTCCATGGTCGTACCAAACACATCAATGTGAGATACCACTTCATCTGGTATATTATTGAAGATGGCAAGATTATTCTTGTATACTGTCCGATGGAGGAAATGATTGCAGACTCACTGACCAAGGCGCTGCCCAGCGCTAAGGCCAAACACTTTGCTGCAAGATTTGGACTTGGTCCAGTTTGAGGGGGAGTGTTGAATTATATGCTTACACCTGACAGACGCTCATTCCTATACAAACATGGACACAAGTATGTTACTGCATAAGCACATATAGCTACCTGAGTACTTTCCAACTTGCTCTGTTCACTTCCCACAGTATATATATATATATATTCATACCCTTACCCTGCTGCCTCAGATGCTTCGACTATCTCATTCAGGCTCTGAGTCTCTGCCATTTATTACAGATCCCCTGAGCCCACTTGAATGACTGCATACTTATTCAACATGCACAGGGCACAAGTAACTGCCATGTGGCAGCATTGGCCCACTACCAATGGCAGGGCATCAAGTTAGTAGCCATATGCCAGGCATATCACTGGCCAGGATACCTAAAACCTGCACTGAAAATACCTGCAGGACAGGTACCTGTTCCAGCAGGTTATGTTCAGGTCACAGGTTAGGGGTTGAAGCTACAAGTAGCCTACATGACAGGTCTAGGTCACACCTGACTCATCAGCAAAACCACTCTAAGACTAGGCTAATACTGGAAGTCTGAGGGAGTCTGAACCTCTGGAGCTTGAACCTGAAAGCCTACACAAGTAGCTTAATTTTGGTTAAAAGTAGGTTCTGGGACCCAACAGGGATATCCAGTAAAATATGTTGGCACACCTAAGGTACTGTAACAAGGCTGGCAGTGAACTCAAGACCTAGATCTGACAAAAGGGTATTTCCAATGTGACCAAAGATGGCATGAGTACCTGCCATGCATCAACATTGGCCCACTACTCCAGCAGTAAGTGTAACATGATGCATGTGCATGAAGCGAAAATTTTGATGGTCATATAAACAGCTATTGCTAATGCAGTGAAATATATTCCGCCTCCTAGTGGAGCTAACATTTCCCTATGCCTAAATGCATCTGATGAGATTTCCCAGAAACTATATCTCTGCCCGGAGAATTTGGACAATTTCCTGGAAATATCTTTTGCATTTTTTTAAAATTTGAACTCCTGAGGAATATATTACTTTGATTTTGTTTTGGCCTCTAGCAAGTAAGAATTATAATCCGCTTCTTGATCTGGCCCTAAACCAAACCTGGAAGCTAGCCACACTCTATGGCAATTGTACCTTTTACCTCACTCATTCGGATGTGATAATTAGATTAGCTAATCTCAGTGGTCTGGTCACCACAACTCCTAAGGCTCCAACCTATTATATTACTGTCACTTCAAACCTGACACCTGTAATTAATAGTAATTAGTAGGTTTCCAATAAATTATTAACATACTACAAATACTTCTCCAGCTATGAAAGTGACAGCATCGGGATAGCAGGAACTCAAGGGAAAGCAGAGAAATGGGTTGGAATCCATAGGACGAAGGGGCCGAAGACTGGAACAGTTTGATGGTTGCCGGCCATATGGACGCAGAAGTTGATGTTGATGGGAATTAAATCCATACAATGCATGATATCAATAATCATAACCAGTCACACCGGCAAATAGGCTGTCACCTGACTTGGCTCGCAATAATCTAGGCGCTTTGTGGTTGAAGTCACTCCCCAAAGATAGCGGCAATTTGTTTCAGTCATACTTAAATCCCTAAGTGACATGTCCATAAAGAGTGAGGGATACTCATGAAACTGTTTAATTAATCAACGAAGCTCCAGGCGATCAATGACATTAGTAATGGTTCAATTGAGTGAAGCTTGATATTTACACTGAGCTGCTGTTCACATTCTCCAGATTTAGACTTACATGGGAAAGAACTACCTGATTTACCTTGCAATTGGATCCGGTGAGAAACTTAAATTTCAAGACCACAAGGTGTCTATAAATGAGGATAAATCAGACCTGTCCTGACACAAGATGGTGCTAATTTGCCTTAGAGACAGTCTTGATAATCACGCAAGCTTTAATTCACCCTGCGGAGCTTTCCCAGCTGAAAAAAAATTATGGTTCAATTGTCATTACTTAGGACACCTTATAAAACACCTAATCTGAATTAATCATGAACCCAAGTGCAGTTTGGAGTCGAGTTGCAACCAGCGGACCACCAGCATCCCCCAACTACCCTTTTGTCCAATCTATTTTGACAAGAATGTCTAACTCTAATGCCAAAGAGAAGTACTGAGTCAAGGGCAGGCATTATTCTTGAATGTCGCTGCCTTGATTATTAATTGTATTGTATGTGGTAAGTGATATGCAGCCTGTATTTTGGAAAAGTGCTAATTGCAAACTTGGCACTTAAAGGAGTAGCGGCTTTTGTAACATGCCTTGCAGTCTATTCTATGGGGTAGGTGAACTTGTTTGTTCAGTACATATTGCATGAAGCTCGCACCTGGTTTCAAAATGCAATTCTAACCTTCAATTTCAGAACGAGACGTTGGACTTACTCTACTTGCTAACTTTATCACTGATTGTTATCTTTCTCTGCTCCATTTGGGAGATAATTTACTGCGGCGGATTCATTTTGACTTCAATCTAGTTTGGCTATGTTCGCACACTCAAAGATGGTATTGAGGCACAGGCTCAAGCTGCTTCAAAAAAACTCTTTCCCTAGGATTATTCATTAAATTGGTATGCAACACTCCCAGTGAGTACTCGAAAACTTAAGTTCGGGCTGCAGTGATCAGCTTCTGCATTAGGTATTAATAAGTGATGCGATAGTGGTTTGGAGAGCTTGGGTGATATGTCTTCATCATAGGCACTTGAAAATCTTTATCGCACTCCTTATAGTAGTCAGCACAGGTAGGTTGCACTCAACTATTACATCTTGGTTATTTGCAAATGACTATTCAAACCTTAAGGAACCAACATTGCTGACTGCGTTGTGGCAAACATTACTCTCAAACAAGTTGCTAGAGTCAATGTTTCTGTTCTCGATTGGATGTCAACCATTCTTTCCCTGATGGTTAATCTGTTTACAATGTCTTTGATTTTGCGGAAAGTATGGTTAGTGTCTATTATATATTGAATCTGTGCAAGTAACCTATATCAACCATTCAAGAAATAATCACCGCGCACTGGCTCAGGTATCTATTCGCAAAAGGACACAAGTTCAACATCTGTTATTATTTTCCTCAAATCTGGAGCCATATTTTGTGCAACACAAGTGGTTTTTATGGTCTTTGAACTTCTAGATGCATATATAGAAGTTAGCTTTCCGCAGTAAATGGCCATAAAGATTCTGCTTGCTATTTCCTCTTCTGCTTTTGTGAGTTTTTTCTTTAGTCATGAAATAGTAACACAATTGGGCTTGCTCATTTCAACTCATTCCATTTACTTTTTCATCACCATTTGCTCGCAGTCGTTATATCCAGCTGCAGTTATTATTTTGATTCAAACAAATTGCTCTCCAGTAGTAGAAACAATCCACAGTCTTCAAACAACACCAGCCCCGGCTCCAAATCATCCAGCCATTGATGATAGTGAGCATGACAATCAGTAGTTGGATGGAGGTTTATCAGGATATATAAGTAACATTCCAAAGGAACTCAGTGACCATCTTGATTACCATATACTCTATTCTGAAAACCGTTTATGCAAATTTTCTCCTGCTAATCTATCTTTGTTTAACTGCAAAGTTGGATCCAGTGGTACGGCACACACTCAGGAATCAACTGACCCAGTGAAGCATGTTCGAACCAGTATATAATTAGTGAGAAGCAAGAAGAGGGTGACGTGGGTGATATTTGTACTCGAGACCCTGCTGCCGTGTGGCGGTGATTTGTGGCCCGCGCCTTTCTGCTGACCTAAATGTGCCGCCTTGTGGCGCCATTACATTCATTCCCAAATCTTTCTTTTGCACTACTGTCCAACATTCCATCACCTCCATAACGCTGCTGCAGTCAGTTTAGTCTGCAAACCTGCTTTTTTAAAAATTATTATTATTGCCAAACTTTAAACCTGAACCTGTTACCTTGGATTTGAGCCAAACAAATGTCAACCTGAAAACTGAACCTGAGGCTTGGATTCAGAGGTTCAGGTTCAGAGGTGCACCGGGTCTGAACCAGATTCAACTTTGAATCTGATGGAGAACTTAACTCTGCTTATTGTTACCTTGAACAAATTTGCATGCCTTAGCCAATATGTCATAGCATACTCCCTTAAAAAATAGTGCTTTATTACAACTCCAGTGCTTCCAATATCCATGACTTGCTTGATATGAATCAGATATATCATGCATGTCTGAGCAATTTTTTTGTATGCCAATAGTGTGTTGCAGGGTATTGAGTAATTAAGAACTTCTTTACAGATACACCTGCCAGTTGAACATTTGAATGTATATCAACTGCCACCAGAGTAGAGTCAAGTTTCAATTATTATAGGAAAGTTCAGTAATTATGGATGAGCAGCTTAATGACTTAACTTACTTTTTCATTTGTATTTGAATGAAAGAGGAAAATGGCAGTTGTCACTTAGCAAGTGCTAGAATCATGGGCCTAAGTATGAATTTTATAGTCACCATCTATAGTTCATATACAGAACTTACGAGTTGTTGGAAATTTCAAAATCACATAAAATTTCTAGATACATATACAATGTTACATTCAAGCTAGCAGTATGAATGATATTTCGTACTGTTAAATATTCGTGAAGGAAACCCGGTAGCATTCCTATATCATAAAAGTTCAGTAAAGGCTGAGAATATTGGGATTAAAACTGTGATCGAAGAGAGGTTATGCTGTTGTTAATTTTCAGAAGTAGGCAGCGAGCATCAAATGCGCTCAAATGTCAGTGGCAATGGCTCCATTTGTGAGCAAAAATTTCACAACAGCTTCATTTTGCCAAGATGCAGCAGCAACAGCAGCAGCCTGAAGGGCATTTCCATATTGACCACCCTGAGCATTAATATCAGCTTCCCATTCGAGCAAAAGCTTGACCACTGCCACATTTCCATAAGAATTAGCAGCAGCAGCTTGAAGGGCATTTCCATATTGACCCCCTTGGGTATTAACATAAGCACCCTCTTCAAGCAAAAGTTTTACCACCATCTTATTCCCAAAACCTGTAATTGCATGAAGATAATGAATGTTGGAAATTTGCTCAAGCAAATGTGTGACCTGTGCTTCATCTTTGTGGCTATTGGCAGCAGCAGCAGCTTGAAGAGCATTACCATATCTACCACCCTGAGCATTAATGTTTGCACCCTTCTCAAGCAAAAGTTTCACTACTGCTTTATGTCCACGTGCATTAGCAGCAGCTGCCTGAAGGGCATTGCCATATTGACCACCCTCAGCATTGACATCAGCACCACTCTGAAGCAAGAGCTCAACAATTGGATTATCATGTCCCAAGTAAGAATCAGATGCAGCAGCAGCCTGAAGGGCATTACCATATTGACCACCCTGAGCATTGATATCAGCACCTTTGTCAAGCAGAATCTTCGCCACTGCTTTATGTCCCTTTGCTGCAGCTGCTTGAAGGGCATTCCCATATTGACCACCAAGAGCATTGATATCAGCACCCCTTTCAAGCAAAAGCTTTACTATTGCTCCATTGCTATCAGAAAAGTTAGCAGCCGCACTTTGAAGGGCATTACCATATTGACCACCTTCAGCATTGACATTTGCTCCTTGTTCAAGTAAAAGCTTGACTACTTCTTCCCTTGTTGAGAGAAACATAGTGGCAGCAGCAGCTGCTTGAAGGGCATTACCATAATAACCACCCTGAGCATTGACATCAGCACCCTTTTCTAGCAACAGTCTGGCCACCACTTCATTGTTTGAATGTGCAGCAGCTTGAAGGGCATTCCCATAGTGGCCACCCTGAGCATTAACATCAGCACCTCTTTCTAGCAACAGCTGTACCACTTCACCATTTCCCCGAGCTACAGCAGCAGCAGCTTGAAGGGCATTCCCATAGTAGCCACCCTGAGCATCTATGGTGGCACCCTTTTTAAGCAAAAACTTTACCACCACCTTAACTCTTTCAGTGATAGCTTGAAAAGCATCTTCAAATTGAAAATCAGAGATTCCAACAAAATTTACAAGATGAAAAATCTCCACAGAAGCAGCAGCTTGAAGGACATTACCATAATGGCCCCCCTGAGTATTAATGTTAGCACCCCTTTCACACAGCAGTTTTACCACTACCTCATTTCCCTGAGCTGCAGCAGCTTGGAGAGCATTACCATAATGCCCAGACTGAGTATTGACAGTAGCCCCCTTATCAAGTAGAAGACGCATCACTTCCTCATTTTTTTCAGCAGCAGTGGCAGCAGCCTGAAGGGCAGTACCGTAATAACCACCCTCAGCATTGATGTCGGCACCATTCTCAAGTAAAAATTTCACTATCACTGCATTTTGATGAGGATTGGCAGCAGCTGCTTGTAGGGCATTGCCGTAATAGCCACCCTGAGTGTTGACATCAGCGCCCCTCTCGACCAGAAGCTTTACCACTGCCTCATTTCCCTCTCCTGCAGCTGCTTGAAGGGCACTGCTATATTTTCCATCCTGTGCACAAAGCTTTGCACCATTTTCAAGCATGAGCTTCAGAACACTTTCATTTCCCTCTGATGCAGCTGCCTGATAGATGTCACTATATGCTGCATCCTGTGCATTTAGATTGACACCTTTCTGAAGTAGAAGCTTCACCACATTTTCATTGCCAGAGGTTGCAGCTGCTTGAAGGATAGTGCCATAGTACCCACCAACTGCATTGACATTGGCACCTTTCTCTAGCAAAACCTGCACCAATTTTTCATGACCATGGGCTGCTGCAGCTTGAACGGCAGTGCCATAATAACCACCACGAGCATTGACATTAGCCCCTTCTTTAAGCAGAAGCTTTACCATGCCCTCATTTCCCTTTTGTGCAGCATTTTGAAGGGCAAGGTCATTACTGCTTGCTTTGACATCAACGCCTTTACCAATTAAAAGCTTTATCACAGCCTCATTGTTTCCAAGTGCAGCAGCACAAAGAATACCACCATACAAGCCGCTTTCAGCATCAGTATTTGCACCCTGATCAAGCAATAATTTCACTATAGCCTCATTACCCTGACATACTGCATTTTCAAGAACACTACCATAAAAACTATCCTGAGCATTGACATTAGCACCCAGTTCAAGCAATAGCTTAGCCATGGAATCATTGTTACGTCGAACAGCCGTCGTAAGGGCATGATCAAGGACTCTCTCAGCATTAATATTGGCAATACTCTTAACCAAAATCTCCACTACATTCTCATGTCCTTTAAATACAGCAGCTTGAAGGACATTATCATATTCTGCCTCCTTCCCATTCAGGTAAGCATCTTTTACACCCAAAGGCTTTACCAGTGTGTTATCCTCCTTAACAACCACTGCTCCAGGCACAAAATTGTGGTCACCGGCTTGTGCATTAATAGAACTTTGTTGCTCAAGCAAAAGCTTGACTACAGCCCCATTCCCCCCCCCTGCAGCAGCCGTAAGGGCATTATCATACAAGGACCCCTTTTCACTGACTTGGAGATCAGCTCCCTGATTGAGTAAAAGTTTTACAATTGTCTCATTTCCCCCAGCTGCAGCAGCTTGAAGGACACCGCCATGCCGACCACCTCGAGCATTAATGTCGGCCGCATTATCAAGGAAAATCTTTACCAAATTCTCATTTCCATGTTGTGCAGCCACTTGAAGGGCACTGCCAGATATTCCATCTGAAGCATTTATATTGGCACCTTTGTCAAGCAAAATCTTTACCACAGCTTCATTTCCACTATAAGCTGCCGCTGGAAGGACATGACCATACCGACCACCCTCAGCATTGATATCTGCACCATTGTCTAGCAAAAGCTTTACTACTGCCTCATTTCCATGACTTGCAGCTACCTGAAGGGCATTGCCATTCTGAGCATTGACATTTGCACCCTTATCAAGTAAAATTTTCACTATAGCCTCATGTCCCTGTGCTGAAGCTGCAGAAAGGGCATTACCATATCCACCACCCTGAACATTTACATTTGCACCCAAATGAAGTAAATCTTGAACCACCCTTAAATGGCCACTTCTTGAGGCGGCATAGAGTGCAGCATTGAGATCTCCTGCCTCACAGAAGTCCAACAATCTACGGCTTACAGTCAATAGACCATGCAATATCAAGAAGAAAATTGGATATGTGTCATTCAGCTCTTCTGCATCTGTTGGCATGAATGTGCTACATTGCTGATATCTCTTCAGCCAGTTTTGGAAAGGTGCCATTCCACCTCCTGCAAACTTTGCTATCAGATTTTGCAGTGAACTATGAGTATTGCTATCTTCTACAAACTTTGCATGCCTGGGCCAGTATTTTACTGCATAAGATCTTAAGGAATGATCATTCTGCTCCCAGCCATATCGTATCTTCATAATTGAAGTGAATTGCATCAGATATATGATACATGTCTGAGCAATGATGTCGTGTGCCAACAGCTCATTAATGGGGAATAAGCCAGCACTGTGGGATGAATGGTATTGATCAATTATGAATTCCTTTACAGAGGCATGTGCCAATTGAACATTCGAGTTTACATCAACTGCAACTAAAGTAGAATCAATGATTGAGTGTATTGCAACTTCCATTTCATTCGGCTTGCCGTCTACACAGCCATTATCCAAATCTATTGTCAGAATGTCTGCAATCCTTCTGACAGTCAGTGGCTCAAATGCATAGGTAAGCCATAATAGAATATGGTGAGCATCTTCTCTGTTCTCCTCCCTCTCCCAAGTCCGTTGCATTGCCTGATTATAAGTTTCTTTCAAGTCTTCAGGTAGATGTTTCAAATTCTTCCGCACAACTTTAGGTGATCCACAATTCTTAAGTACTCTTAGCTGACAATCTACCCAGCGGAACCTTTTTGAATCATATTAATATGGGCTATGGTTCTGATGAAAACTTCCTGACTTACTGTCCCTGTGCCTTTTCCAATAAAGTGCTAATGACCTCAGCTTTCAAATCTCCTCTAAAACGAGATTTTTCAACTTCCTTTTTCAAATATTTCCCAATATCCTCATCAATAAGGGTATTTCCATTATCTAATGAGATAGTGGTGCATTGCTTGAAAATATCTGCTTCCAGAGTGTAGCGGCTTGTAAACAGAATGCAAAACTGCTTAGGAAGACTCTGTAGCCATTCAAGAACCTCTGATGTTTCACAACATTCATCCATGGCATCCAACACAATGTAGCCACTACCAGTAGTTTTAAAAGTTTCTTTCAAAACCATGGCTACATCTTTTGTGGCAGGGGATGATGTGCTAGTGAGGCCCTTCCTATTGCATTTCTCAAACAGCATTTTTAATGTTGGATGAATGCCTTGGCTGTTAGCCCCAACTTGAGCCAAAAGAGATAAGAGACAGCCCCGAAAAGTAGATTTTTGATCAGTGTTATCACGTGAGTCGAAGTAGTGATACCAGGTATGATCAGGGGCTATTTGTTCAAGATCTCTGACAATAGTAGTACTGATGCAATACTGAAATTAATATTTTGAGTCTCCATACAATTAAACTCACAACAGGATAGTTTTTCCCGATCCAGCTGTCATTGGTGGTCAGCAGTAAGCCTTTGCAATTCCTATATTTTACCCATACCTTTGCCTTGTATCCAAAGGGTACTTGGACTTTGTTTCCACTTGATATACTCGGGATCATTCAGTATCCATTGACCAGTGCCTTCAGTTCTCTTATCATCTGCTGCTTGAAAATTCATGGCACAGTCAGGTGCATTGAGCCACTTTTGAATCTTCTCTTTTTCGTCCTTTTCGTCCTTTTCGTCCTTTTCATTATTCGCTATCGAAAACCAGAAAATGTCGATGCATACAAGGATGAATGAGAACACACGGCTCACCAACAACAGTGAATGTTCCATTATTAATGGTAAAACCTGAAGCAAATGGAAACATGCTATGAAATATTATCAGATTACAGATTTGGAACACAATCCCGCTGAGATAGAAACACTGTTTCTTACTTTCCATTGGCAACTGTCATTTCTGATTCTCTGAGCAATAAACCATTAGCTGAGTTGATAGCTTAGAATGTACGCTGTTGACATACCGCCTGTGGGGTAGATCAGCCATGATGGGTGTACCCTGCAAAGCGGCAGTCGATGCTCGCCCATATATATAGTCAACAGATGCACCAATTGATCCGAATTGATATACAGTACAGACGTTGGCATGCTTATCAATTTTATATCGGCGAGTAGGCCGATGTAACGTTTGATGCTTTACCAAATGATGTCTAAATCTGGAGGATAATTCCCTTTGTCCAAACAGCATTTTCGCCGTCCTCCCTTTTAGAGCTATAGATACAACGTATCACTCAATTGTATGTAGACCAACTATATTCATAAAGTAAGTACCTATAGATACAATGTTTCACTACGAGATCATATAAGTAACATATACAAAAGAGAGTAATAAGTATGTAGCTCACCTCAGTTGCGTGTAGACCAACTGAGGTGACCAGAAAAATATACGTCGTACATATACTAAATGAAAAGACAAAAGAACAATGAAAACCACGAAGTAATGTCAAAAGAACCATTGTTCGAAATATAGGGAAAAGCACTACAAAATATATTCGACTTGAAACACATGCGATGTACGGATGCGCCACTTTGCACTAATCCAACACTCCCTTAGCTAGGCGTTCTCGCAGCTTGTCATTGTGATAGCATCCTATACGTACATTCGTTGAACGACAATGCCGGCGATTTACGAAAGATATGTGAGAAAGTTATGCGGTGTATTGCTCAGGTGATACTGCAGCCCACATGATGTTCCTATAGCTACTACATGATATGAACGACACGATGCTGAGTCTGGCATCCATGGGAAGCTTCATCATCCGCTTCTCCACCATCCTCGACCTTCCCTCCCACATCTTCTGCTAGATTTATGGATTCGCTGAGTGCCGATTGCTCGCCACAGCAGCTCCATTTCAAATAGATCTCACTATATAGCTGTGTATTGTTGTATTTCCTCCATTACTCGAGTGATGCTGCGTCGATTATCCCAACATCCTCTGCACCTCTCTCCACAATGTGCGCGCGTCGCCAGAGAGTATTATCAAAGCTTACCCATCATTTGAACATCGTGGTCTCGTCGATAGTTGGAAGGAGGGGACGTGCCTGGGATTGCGCCGTATTTGATTCTTGTTTGGAGGAATTCAGGGTGAAAGGGTGGAATGGTTTTCGCGATCTCTAGTAGTAATATATGCGTTCCACTTATCTTAATGCGTTAGCTCACTGATACTTGCTGTTTAGAGCTATAGCAAAATACACATACTAGGTCCCAAAGAGTATGAGGATCATGGATTTAGCGTATGCGAACAGATATTGTGGAGGGCTTATCCCAGGAACGGCCGCTTCATGAGGCTCTTATAATCAATCTACTCGGTGCTGGATCGTTTTGAGTCGGAGGATTTTGATTCTGGATGGCAAGTTTTTCTTTTGACTTTTTCACTGTCTTAGTTCACGTTGGTGACATCGCCATTGCCATGTTCTCGCCAAGTTTTCTGTTGTCATCACTCGACCTTTTGAATTCCCTACGCTTTTTCTGTTCTTGACTTTGTCATCCGGTTTCCTTTTACGTGCCCTTCGCGTCTTCAGTCTCCGTGGCAATCTTTTCCATAGATATCGTGGTCTGCAGGGCTTCTTAGCCTGTCAAAGAAATATGATTTGTTTTTACGATCGTCGCTCACTACTGCTGCTATTAGTACTACATCTGAACTAGAAGCTGAAACACTCATTCCGGAACACGAATATTCAAACGATAACCAGGATCAAAACCGCAATGATATCCGACCAAAAAAAGGTAATTAGAAACAAACGAACGAAACAAAAACGTCGAGCAACCCAAACATATAATATACAGTGCCGAATCGAAAGCCCCAGCGCGAACTACAGCCTTCATTATGATTCGCATCAACACGACAATGCTGAAAAGATAATGGAAAAGGAAAGGCCGTCACATCAGTAAGTTATATTTGCACAGAAGCAAGCCGAGCGTACAAACCAGCGCGAATCTCTCCTCCCATAAATCCACCGGATGAACCAAGAGCGATTGCGTCAAGGCACACAACAGCACGCGCGGCATGCTCTACGCCCGGTTGGGATTAATAGGCCGTGCGATATCCGGATGGATCATTCGCAAAAGCGAGAGCGTCCAAGAACGAGGGTTAAATCACAGGTGTACCGATGATAACCATGTGTCAGGGCTGTCGGTATGACTAACGACGGCAAAGGATAACAGACAAGGGTGAGATATTAGGGTGCTAGTGAAGGGCATGGATGGGCAGAACTTGGAGCGTCGAGAGGACGGGTTGCAGTTGGTTGAAAAAGCAACAACGAAAAGCGCTCGAGGAAACCGGCCGTAAGCAACGAGATTTGCACAGGAACTATTGTAGATATCAGGTAGAGGTTAATAATGACCGTAGTCAAACGAAGAGAACAGAGCTCACCTTTGCAACACTTAAATAGTACAACTACCCCTACCTCCACCTCCAAGGGCGTCAGCATCAACCGGGGGAAGAGTGTGATTTTGAATGCGCCATTGCTGGGCCAGGTAGTGACGCAGAGGGAGATGCAATTTCAGTGAATGAGAGTGCCCAGGCTAGGCAAGATAGTCGTCGGTGATGACGAGGATACAGGTCTGAGAACACAGGTAGGGAAATCCCGGGAACAAACGAAGCCCCCGCCAGGTGAATTGAGCAGTCCTGCCACTAAAAATTCGCTCGGTTCACAGAGGAATAAGAGAGAAGGTCGAATCAGAGACGGTGAACCTAGGAATGAGGATAAGACCAGTTATATAAGTTGCCAGAGCAGGACTAGGGAAGTCGAGCCTGCCCACCTCTCGGCTCAATAGTTGACTCAGGAACCTTGTATGCCCGAGCGACTTTGGGGTAAAAGAGGTGTAGGCAGCGGCGATGACATCCGGGGTTGAACATTGGAAATCGGCACACTTGCCCTGGTCGATAGCGAAGACATGGTGGTACTGGGTCGTAGTGGGAGTAGCGTAGCCTAGAAGTATATTTGTCAGAGACACATCGGGGAAAAATGAAATTCGGAAACATACCTTCTTAGTCCGCAGCAAAACCGCTATCTGAAACTTTGACCTGTTGTCGGTAGGAGATGCCCTTCTCCAAGCTAGTCCAGCCCAATAGACAGCCTACCAAGCCCAGTCATTGCGATTCGGCTATGAACTTCCCTCGATCCACCACTCAAGCGTATGGTAGAGTTGACAGTAGGAGCTTCAATAGCCTCGTTGGGCCTAGCAATTATGTCAGTGGTGAGACGGGAAGGCGTGAAAAGGGGAAGAAGAAAGTAAACGAGAATAGGAAGAGAGGATGAAAGAAGTGAAAATAAGAAGATGAACCGACTCTTTGTTGCAGGTTGGATCGGGTATCGAGTCGAAAAGTAAAAAGGGCTCACTGGTGGAATATAACACGGTCGTAATACCCTGTAGAACAGTGAATTGAATGAGTGCTTCTCAGAGCAAGTAATCCAACTCACAGGAAATTCACCCTCCATGGGCAACGCAAGGAGGTTCTAAAAGGCTCCTCTTTAAATATCAAGAGTTGAGTTTACCTTGAAAATCATACCTTGGACCGTGGCCCTATTTCAATCTCTCCCACTGTTATGTCGATTATCACGCGTCCTGAGATGGGATGGGATTCAAGAAAAGGCTGATCAACGTTCGGGTTCAAGCAAGGTAAGAGCTGGCGCCAAAGCGGAATGACATGAGCTTGAAAATAGCGCTTAAGCCGATTCAACTTTCTTCCCTTCGAGTTCTGGTACTCCTGTGGAATGAATTATAGCATTCCCTGTAAATCAAAATAGCACCATTCCAAGTAAGTATTATACAGTCTCTCTTGACATTCTTTTCCGGCGGTCGTTTGCTTTCCCCAGCAATGATTCTTTCTCCCACCCGCAATTAATCTGAGTCGGACTCTGCAATTGGAATTCCAGCTGATGTGTTTCAATCACCTGCTCTGCCTCCACCAGAAGCCGTTCTCCTATAGTCCATATTGCCCCCAAATGTCCTGCATCCACAAAGATATCGATCATCTTCTGTAAACTCAACGATGCCCAAGAATCTACTCAGTCCTTTCGCCCTGCTCCTCTCCCTACGGAGTGCTTCAGTAGCCAACCACATTTCTGAGGCATGACTGGAGGTTTTTCCAGGCTATCACTTTCGCTGCTAACGGTTCGAGATATCGCAAAAGAATAACTACACCTGCTCTCTTCTCGAAAGTGACTGCATTGCTCTCCTTGATGCAATGGAGGCGACAGATTACCAGTCACGCTGCTGGTCAGAAAAGTAGTGACAGGGTACACTGCGGGGAATTCACGATACCTGTTGGGCAGAAAGCCGAAGGTTTTATGGAGCTTCGGACCAAAATTCTCACATTTTTCACAATGAGGCATTTTAGAATGACGATGCAGCAACTATGGTGAGAATATTTGTAAGTTAAAATAACCTCACCATAACCTCAACATATCCTCAATTTAAGGATAATCTTCGAATAACCTCGGCTATATTATTTTAAAAAGCCTCATTGTAAAAAACGCGAGCTTTTTGTTCTGAACCTCTGGAAAACCTGTGGCTTTCTGTGCCGCCGGCATTGTAAAATCCCCGCAGTGGTAGTTGTTCCCGACCTAGAGGCAACCGAGGTCGGAAATTACAATAATACAATTTTAAACATGGTTGACCAACTCATAGTTAGTCAAATTCTTGTACTCACCACCACAAATGTAGAATCCCACCTCACCTTTCGGTCAACACCCATGATCAGGAAATAAAACTACTCATTGGAATGACAAGTGACTAATTAAAAGTGCGCTCATCCCAGCAATCAATTCATACCCAATTCTAGAAATGTACGGCTGTAAGTTGAATTGTTCACAACCTTTCTCATAATCAAGCCTCGTAGCATTCAACCGCTGCCTTTGTTAGAGAACGGTCTTCAAGTGGGACAACATGAGCTTTCCCGTCAAGCAGAGATTCAGAGGCATCAGTCTAAGTATAGATTACTGGCCCACAACTTGTATATGGAATTTGCTAGTTTTGGCACTTTTGCATCAAGGGCATTGCCATAATCACCACCCATGGCTTGATATCAGCACCCTCTATAGCAAAACCTTGATCACTGCCTCATTTCCTTGGGCATTAGCAGCAGCAGCTTGAATGGAATTGCTATCTTGGCCACCCTGAAGATTAATATCAGCATCTCTGTCAAGCAAAAGCTTAACTACTGCTGGATTTCCATGAGCATTCCAGCTTGAGCATTAACATCAGCACCACTATCAAGCAAAAGTGTGACAGCTGCCTCATCTCTATGGGGATTGGTTGCAGCAGCTTGAAGGGCTTAAGGCACTGCCATACAGACCACCACAAGCATTGACATCAGTACCCCATTCAAGTAAAAGCTTAAGCATTGGCTCATTTTGAGGGCCATTAGCAGCAGCAGCTTGTAGGACATTGTCATATTGGCCACCCTGAGCATTAATATCAGCACCCTTCTCAAGCAACAGCTTGAAGAGCATTACCATATATTCCACCCTCAGCATTGATATTTACCCCACTCTCAAGCAAAAGCTCAACCACTGCCTCATTTCCATAATATGCAGCAGCTTGAAGGGCATTCCCACCCTGACCATGGACATCAGCACCATGCTCCAGTAAAAGCTTTGCTACTGCTACATTTCCATTAATTGCAGCAGTTGTAAGGGCATTGACATCAGCACCATGCTAGAGTGAAAGCTCTACAGCTGCAATATATCTATATACAACAGCAGCTTGAAGGGCATTGACATCAGTACCATGCTGTAGCAAAAGCTCTACAGCTGCCATATTTTTATATACAAAAGCAGCTTGAAGGGCATTGCCAAAATGGTCAGAATCACCCCAAGTATTGACATCAGCATCCTTGCTAAGCAAAAGCTTTATAACTGCCATATTTCCATTACAAACAGCAGCTTGAAGGGCATTGACATATTGACCACCTGCATCAGGAAAAGTACCTTAAGCCCAGGCAAATACAGGAAGCCTGAGGGTGCCCAGGAAAATGGCCAAATCCTAGGAACCTTCAGGCACTCTCAGGTACTCCAAGTTGCTTAAGTTGCTTAGGCTTCCCAGGTTTTGGGCCAATTCTTAGGCTCCCTGGAAGATGTTTGAAAATAACCTGAGAGTCCCTGAGGGCTTCCTGGGGCTCCCTGGGGCTCCCTGAGGATCCCTGAGGATCCCAGGAGCAGAAATATTCTAAATGCTACAAATCATGCAAAATTACATTGCAAATATACAGTTATGCATTATTCTTGGGTAAATGTACAACCAGAACATTTATTTGGTGAGAATTATGCAGAGGTTTTCACTTTTTCATGAGTCACATGATGAGCTCACTGTGAACTGTCTACAATCAAAAAAATTTTCCCATAGTCCAAACATGCACAATATTATTATAACTTATTGTATATACACTATATACATATGTATAGGCTTTGTACTACACAAATATACTGTACTCGAGTATGTAAAGTCAATACAGAGCTTACATTAGTATAATAAACTGTACTTAAAGTATAATAACTAACCAGTAAAACTGAAGTAAAGGTAACAATAAACCATTACAGCTATATAATAAAATACAATACTACAGTACATTCAAAGCAATA
>KN834818.1:235484-247783 GCA_000827265.1 Collybiopsis luxurians FD-317 M1 | reverse complement strand
GGTGTGCAGATAGCTGGAGCAGTCAATGTGTTCATGACCCAATTCAGAGTCAGACAAATCTGCAGAGAAAGAAGGTGTGGCAGTAGCAGAATCTGCAGGGACAGCCTAGGCAGTAGACTATCAGCGCAGCAAGGATCTTGACCTAATGTCACAAAGCGGTTTACAGCGGAGTGGCTTTCAAGAGCATGGTAATCAGTTTAGGCAAAGTCTGGTCCCAATTGACAGAGTTAATTAAATAGTCTACTGGTACAAGCAGGATACTCACCTGGTCCCAATTGACAGAGAGGTCAAGATGGGGACTCAGGTTACAGGTGGTAAGTATATATATTGTAGTAAGCTGTAAGAGAGACTAATGCTACTGGAAGACAATAGCTAAGTGACAGCTACGAGAATAAAAGGTATGGAGCATGTGGTCATGCAACAGATGCAAGAAGAGAAACAAGGACAGTTCATTAATAAAACAATGACAGTGGAAACAAAATAGAAAAAGAACAATGATACCATGTGGAGTGGAGATAGGGAGGAGTTGTATATCCAAAAGGTATTGATATGAAAGTTAGTCATAAATGCAGTCATGTGAAAGATGTATAGTAAAAGAGAAATGAATAGGGGTTAGGAATAGATGTTCATACCAGCTTTATGACAGGGACTCTCAGGCTCCACAGGATTTGGGGGGTGTCCCTTGGCATCCTGGGCAGCCCATGTAGCTCAGGACTCCTGAGAAGCCTTAAACTGCCTGAGGACAACCCATAACAACCCATATGTGCCTGGGCTATAGGGCATTTTTCCTGATGTGGAGCATTGATATCAGCATCTTCTGCAATCAAAAGTTCTACCATTCTCTTATCCCTGCCACATATGGCAGTTGCACAGAGGGCATTGCAATATTGTCCCCCTGTTGCCTTGACATCAGCACTCCATCTGGAAAAGTACCTGCAGCCCAGGCTGCTAGGGGACACCCCCCCACATCATAGGAAACTCCAGGATCCCTGGAGTTGCTTGGGCTGCCTGGGGCCTCTGAGACTACTTAACTCAAATTGCTGTCAAGTATCCTCAGGATGCTTAAAGATCCTGAGATTGCCTAGGATTGGGGGGGTGTCCCCTATTGTAAATCTAAGGTTATGTGTATGATAAGAGGACTGATATTTGTTAGCTCTCATTTGAGCCTTTATACCTAAATACATAATTACTAGAATATTCTACAGGATACTGTTATTTACTGTACTATATGAAGTGAGAAGTATAGAGAATATGGAAGAACCTTTGGGTTGCTTCCTGTGTATTCTATAAACTACAACACTCCCCCTCAAGCTTGACACATTCCAAGAAGTTCAAGGAAATGTTTGTGCTTGTTCCGATTGAGTCCTTTCATTAGAATGGCTGCATACATCAGAGATCCTACAATGTTCTGATATACTGCTTTGATCTCTGGGTGCAATTCATTTTCTGGAAGGCGGGTAAGCTTAATATGAGTGTCCATTGGAGTGTGGACTGGTTTACAGTCTGTCATTCCAAAGCAATTGAGTATCCAGGTGAGATACTGAGTTTGTGTGAGAATAATGGAATCTTTGGTCTGGTGGATTTCCATTCCAAGAAGCTGATGGATAGGGCTGAGTCAATTAACTGAAAATTCAGATTCAAGTAAAGATTCTGTTTTGGTCATAAGCTGATCATTTGATGCAAAAATGGACATGTCGTCAATGTGTATGGCGATAATGACAATGCCTCCTTCTGATCTTTGAATGTACACACATTGATCAGATAAAAGATGCATGAATCCGAGTTTTTTGAAACTGGAGTCTAAAGTGAGGTTCCAGACTCTTCTGGCTTGCTTTAATCCATAGAGGGAACATTCGAGTTTGCATACATGTGTAGTTCCATCTTCATAACCTTCAGGCTGCATCATATAAATTTCTTCATCAAGCTTTCCATTAAGGTAAGCTCCTACTACATCAATGACGTGGGCTTTAAGCTTGTAACATGCAGCAAGTGATATGAGAAGGCGGATTGTTTCCATTTGGACAACAGGGGCAAATGTCTTGTCAAAGTCAATTCCAGGTATTTGGGAAAAGCCTTTTGTGACTAGCTGGGCTTTGTACCGTATAATATTTCTGTCTGCATCACATTTGAGATGGTAAACCCATTTATTTGCAATTGGAATGCAGTCAGATGGACACAATGTAAGCCTGTAAGTATTTAGCTTTTTGAGTTGATTAATTTCGGAGTCCATTGCTTCTTTCCATTTAAGCCAATCGGGGCAAGATCGAGCTTCTTCCACTGTCAAAGGTTCAGTGACAGAAGTATTTTTGATGGATGGGAAAGCTAAAGTGGCAGTATCAGGTTCAAAATTGGAATTTTGTGGAACACGAGTTTTCCATGCATCAGGTCATTTAGGTGAGCACAAATCTGGATTATTTAAAAGGCAGTAGTTCGGTTCTGGTCCTCCCCATGTGCAACATCCTGTAGGAAGAATATTGTGGGTGTCAATAGCACTTGTGATATCTTTTGGTGCTTTGGGTTTTGACACAAGTGACAAAGTGGGAGATGGAAGAGGCATAAGGGTGGAAGTGGATGAGATGGAGGGAAGTGGTTCTATATTTTTGGAAGCTTTAGGTGTGTTATTCTTTGAGCTTTCCAATGGTGGCAACTCATTTGATTTATTTTGATCTTGTTGAGTGCCATTATTCCTCTGCTCCCCCTCGAGTGCTGACATTGGATTTATTTCTGTAGAATCCTTCTCCAATAACTCTTTGTTGAAGGTAAATGTAATATTCCGAGAGGTTTGTATTCTTTGGGATTCCGGATTGAAATATCGCCATGCACATGATTCATCAGATAGACCAGTAAAATGAAATGGACATGATTTCAATGTGATCTTTTGATTCTGGCCATCTTGGCATAAAACCCAGCAAGGTGAGCCAAATTCCCGTAATGTGCTGATGTCTGGTTTCTTCTTCCAGAACACTTTATCAGGTGTAATATCCTGAGCAAGTGCTCAGGTAGGTAAGCGGTTCTTCAAATATACTGCATATGTGACCACTTCAGGCCACAAAAATAAGGGTAAGTCATACTGTGCAAGCATGGCATGAGTATGTTCAATCAAAGTGCAATTGAGCCATTCAGCAACTCCATTTTGCTGAGGTGAGTGAGCCGATGTATATTCTGATTGAATTCCTTTTGATGAAAGAAATTGTTTGACTGCAGTTGAAATGTATTCACCACTGTTGTCAAATTGAAAAGCTTTGCAACATTTTCCAGTTTGGGTAAGAATGTATTCAACATAAGTTTTGATTTTTTCTTCTACTTCTGATTTCTGTTTTAGGAAATAGATAATTGTATGTCAAGTAGCACCATTGATGAATGAAACAAAATATCATTCATGATTGATCCTGTAAGTACATGCTGGTCCCCAGACATCTGTAAATGTCATTTCCCCTATCTCTGTATATTTCTGCTCAGCTTCTTTTGGAAAGGTTTGTACATGTTGCTTGGCACATATGCATGCCTCGCAATCAAAGGTAAGTGGGCTTGTATTATCAACAACCATGCCATTGACCATGCCCTTGTCATGAAGTAATTTCACTGACTTGATATTTATATGGCCAAGTGCACAGTGCCAGTCTTTCCAAGTGCGAGCTTTAGGAATGTATGGGAATGCAAGTGTGTGATTGTTAGGGATAGATGGTGAGGGATGTGGAGATGTTGTGAAACGAGGTGAGCCATGTGTCACTTTGATGACATAGAGATTTCCAACTCATTGTCCATGCATTACTTCACATGGAGACCAGTCAGGAGAATATACTGAAAGTGAGTTTCCCAAAAATTTTACAGAAAATCCTGCCTGAGTCATGCATCCTACACTGATTAAGTTAAATGGTGCATCGGGGACATGGAGAGCATTTCAGAGTGGGAGGTTGAAAGCACTTTTACCAAGGTGAGTTACAATATTTGCACTTCCTTGTCCTACAGCCATTGATTGGCCAAATCCTTTTACTGTATGTCCAGGGGTCTCTGAATAAGCTGAGAAAAAGGATTTATTGCAAATGATATGTTTGGTACATGCTGAGTCTATCAACCACATATCAGGAGGTAAGCTACTGTCTGATGAGACTTGACTCATAAATGCATAGTCAGTTGATTCTGTAGTTTCCTCCTCCTGCACAACATGTGCATGGTTGGATTTCTTGGGATGTGAACAATTCCGCATGGTATGTTCATAATTCTCCATCTTCTGTTGGGCTGTGTATGATTTATTGTTATCCCGACACTCATTAGCATAGTGTCCAGGTCGGCTGCAATTATGACAGGTTGCCGATGATGTTGCCTTATTGCCTTTGCTCTTGAATCTGTTTACAGCAAGTGCAACATCATCAGAGCTTGGCTTGGCAACTTTGCATTGGGACTGTTCAAGTATGCGGGAAATAAGTTTAGTGGAGTCGGATAGTGAAGAGGTGTCTACTCCTTGAATGAAGGAGTCCCAAGAATCAGGGAGGGATGTGAGAAGTGTGATGGAGAACTCATCCTCAGAGAGTTTGGAGCTTAATGTAGCAAGCTCTTTTTGGTAACGAGTCATAGTACATATATGCTCATTAATGTCTTCTCCCTCTTGGCATTGAGTACAGAATAATTTTCTATGTACTTGTATGATGCCAATTGCTCCTTTTGGTTGATACATATCTGATAGAGTGCTCCAGGCTGAGTTGGCTGAGTTGGCATCAGATATGTAAACCAGGGGTTCATCCCCTACTCGGAGTCAGATGGCAGATAGTGCCTGTTGGTCCTTCTTCTCCCAGGCAGTCTTTGCTGTGGGATCATTTGGTTTGGAGATGGTGCCAAGGGCATATTCCTTGAGGCCCATATTGGTGAGAATGTCAAGCATCTTGATTTTCCATGTGGAGTAATTCTTGACACCGGAGAGATGCTGAATTCTATATGCGCTAGTGGTGGAGTCTGACATATTGGATGTAGACTTGTTGAGATGCTGGTGTTATGATTGTGGAAGGACGAGAGCGACAAGAGAGCTGAGTATATGCAAGAATTTCAGTAGGGCTCGGGGCCCATAGCCTATTGTAAATCTAAGGTTATGTGTATGATAAGAGGACTGATATTTGTTAGCTCTCATTTGAGCCTTTATACCTAAATACATAATTACTAGAATATTCTACAGGATACTGTTATTTACTGTACTATATGAAGTGAGAAGTATAGAGAATATGGAAGAACCTTCGGGTTGCTTCCTGTGTATTCTATAAACTACAACACTGGCTGCCTAGGCTATAGGTATTTTTCCAGATGCTATATTTTCTGCACCGGAGCTCAAGTTCATTGCACAAGACTGCATCAGGCACATGTCTGTTCTCTATCGCATCTGGAATGATATGGGCAGCATGAAACAAGGTGTAGTATAGGGAAATGTAACACAGCAAACAAGTTACATAAGCTCACTCAATTACACTGAAATTACTTGAACAAACAAGAAAGAGCATTTGTTTAGAGTAATTTTATTGTTCTGGCATTTCTTTAAGGTACTTTCATGGTAATGCTGCAGACTTACAATGACTTGTTCCTGGTGTAAATAGAAAGAACTTTCCTGAGTTTGCTAACATGACTGAGGCAGATATCAAAGTGGAGAAGAGAAGGATTTCTGACTACAAGTGGTGATACCTCCATGGCACTTCACTTGGAGAATTCTGCAAGAGAGCAAAAGAAGTCATGGGCAACACACAGAGGAAGAATCTAGCTGATGCACTTACCTATTTTTTGGAGGCACCAAAGTCTACAATACTATCTATGACTTAAAGGATATCAGTGCTTGGAAGCTCTCATTGCTGAATGGACAATAACTTGATGTACTTGATAAGCTCCACATCTCTAAAATGGCAAATGTGGTACAGTTCAGTGATGATGAGAATCTCAACAGTAAATTGGATTGTTCCAGCCTCTGTTCCATTTTTGCTTACTGTATATATGGATCACAATCCTAATTTAGCTCATTTTATCTTGCTCCTCCCCAGTATTGCATGAATTTCATGTCAATACCTACAATCAATTAAAATTGACAATTTTGTAATTGGGAATGAATATATAAGAGAGCTATAATAAGCCCAACATTGATAGCTAACTCAGAGTAAATGCAGGATGCTTGTTACAACAGGTACAGAACTGTGTTACCTGTTGCATTGTACTTTCCACTCTAGTACCAAGTATCAGTCCAAGTGTCAGACAACTGCCAAAACTACTGTACCTGGCTTGTCAAAGCTAGCAGACCCACCTGTACCTTATACAGAAGTTTCAATGAGCCTGTACTGCTCTGATGTACCCAGGGATTGATGGATGATTGGCATGGCTTGATGAAACTTACTCCAGCAGCTCGAGAAGTGACAGACTCAGTGCTATATTGTTTCAGATGCAATATTCAAAGTGCCAAGATTTGGAAGAAGCTAGCCAAACTCTTGGCAAAAGTCCAGATTGAGTGTCAGAAGAAGCATGCACAACCCAATGCTACAGGCTAAGGCCAGCTTTGACATTTACCATATGAGGTACTCATTGAAGTATCAGAAGTTGATGACCCAAGTGGTGAAGAAGTGTAGTGTCACTTAGTAACAATTGAATACCTATGGAAGCAAATATGGAGGAACATCCAGTATGGTTGGACACTTAGCCCAACATTATCATGGGCACAGGATAAAAGATTATTCCAGTGTATGGGTTGATCAGGGTGAAATGCAACAGTTACTTGGAACTGCAGGATTGGGTTTTCAGAAGAAGGCATAGAGGTTTTATTTTCCTATAGACTTTGGGTCTATTGTTGGTTGGTTTCTGGATTTGGACACTTGTCCAAGTTTGTACATGTATTTCTGACACTATGGTTGTATGGTTCTTTCGTTTTTTTTTTTTTTTTTTTTTTTTTTTTTTTTGGTGGTACATTGGTCATTAAAGACCTGTAGAGTGGGCAACTGCATCTAGAGCTGGTCCCCGTATCTACTGTAGGTAATGAAGGGGAAACTAAATAAGAAAACCTTCAAGGGAAAGGGAAAAGGGAAGAGCCATGAAGGCACCACTTCCGAGGAAATGCACTGTACCTGTAGGGTAATGCACACTGTTCTCACAGTAGTGTGGGGCTCTTGAGCAACTGGGCTGGTGTCAGCTCAGGCTGCTGTCCTTGATGCATCAAGGTGGATGTGGATCAGCAGAGAATCCATGTAGGGGCTCAAAACCCACTAAAACCTCGGACTTTCCAACCCAATCATATGGAAGGTCTGGGGGGTGTTTAATGATAGGGTCCCAGGTAGACCTCACTAGAGATCTTGAAATTGAGTGGTGTTTCCATCTGAGTTGGTTTGTCTGGCAGATATCATGTTGTAGGCATTCATTTATGGCACATTTGAATCGGTTGTATGTCTCCAGTGCTGTGGGGTTTATCCCTGCTCGATCAATAACAATTTCGCAGCAAATCTTCCAAATCAGGTGGGCTGCTTCAGTAACAAGGATAGTGAATAGCCTCTGGGCTTCTGGGATGTTATTATGTTGATCATCATGGAATTTCAAGAGGGGGCTCCCAGGGATAGTGCCAAGGGAGATGTCTGGCCAGGGGCCATATTCTGGGGGCCAAAGGCTGGAGGTAAGCTCCCAGATAAGGCCTCAGTGGGGCCTGGAGCAGGAGATCAGGATGTGTTCCATGTTTTCCAGTTCATTACAGTGTTGGCATGTGGCACGATTTTCATATCCAGCAATATGCTTCCAGCATTTTCCAATCCATTGGGCTGGTTGTATGGTTCTCAGCTCCTAGCATAGTATAAGTCCAGAGTAGAGTACCAGAACAAGACAGCTTTTGAAGCCCCCACTAGTTTGGACACTTAAAGCTCACTCACACTTTTCCTGGTACTTTGGTCTACCATTGGACAGTATTGCAGACTATCTGAAACTTGAGCAATGCTCTCATTTGTTTAGTACAGCTCATTGTTTGTCAGCCCATTGCTGACCTTGCTGTTGTATCCCACTTGTCATTTGCTTTGCCCATTGCCAGCCTTGTGGTTATCAAGTCAGAGATTTGTATATCTTCTGCAACCTTTATGCCCCTCTATCTGGACCTAGTAGTCTGTCAAGCCTAGAGATTTCTGTTAGACTGTACTAGTGGAGTTGAAGTTGATTATAAAAATATATTATCTACTCTGTGAAATCTTTGACAATGCACTCTCACAAACCCAGTTACACTTGCTGCCTCACTTAGCTGGCTAAGTAAAAACTTAATGTATTACTGGGTATAGGTATAACTGGACACACTCATACTCATGCCTGGGGCTCATGCTCACACTCATACTCGGCAAGCCCACACTCACAACCACAAGAGCCACACCCACATTTAGAAGGAGCATTGATGTTAGGATACAGATTGGGCAGTAGTATATATGAACTGGGGCATTTTTTGTTTCCCATATTTCAAATTGCACTTTTGCTTTTACCACCATCTCCCGGTGCACCCATGGTTGAGCAAGAGGGTAATGAGCAGCTTCAAAGCCTCATTAGATGTTGTTTGGGACATATTTTACATAGATTTTGGGACCGAGTACATGCTCCCATCATCACCCTTCCATCAGACATGCATTGTCATATTGTCTACAAGACCACTCACATATCTACTCTACAGTGTTACAATGTTGAGTGTATTAAAGAGAACACTGCGAAACTCCTCAATTTTGCATGGATGGATTTTGACGCATATTTGCGACACAAGAGCCATGAAGATCTTACAGGACCCATGTATGTATACAGATATTTCATTATGGATCAAGCCATCTCTAAGCGCATTTTACTAGCTTCAGAATGTAATAACAAGTAAGAAGACACTGGTATTGACATCTCAGCTGTTCAGTAGTTGTGCAAATATGTATAGAAAGGATCCAGAATGGCAAGCTTACATGAGCATGGGTGAGTTAACACAACACCCACAGTCAATATATGATAGCTCAACCTACACAGGACACTGGCTTCACTCTGTCCTGTATGGGCAGTTTTGCACTTCTTGCTGTACACAATGTCAAATTCTAGTGCAAGGTAATGCAATGGACTTCTCAGAAGAACCCCCTCCTCAAATACACTTAATTGCTGTCAATTTTGGCTGGAGCTCATTCTTTGGTAGTATCTCATAAATTCGTGAACACTAATCTGGTATACCATTTGATCAATATTGTATATTGGGCTGAAGAGTACCTGAAAGTATGTCATTTTTGCTGTTTGTCTAGTTTGAAGCTAGGTGAGCATGGGCTGCCCAAGTGGGGGCTTGACCAGTGCAAGTCTGAGCATGAGCAGTGGAAGTGTGAGTGTGTCCGATTGTAAGTACACTGCTCCTCCCCTTGATCCCGCAGCAGTGACCATCCTGCTATTACACCAATCGGAAAAATCGGAAAGATGAGTGCATCATTAATCAAAACCATTTATGCCACATCTGACACATGCTCCGGCTATCTATATCAGCTCTCATGATGTGAGTTGTGGCGGAAGAGAACAATTCTAGGATCAGTATCATGATGCAAGTTCCGAAACTGCGGTATAAATGAATTGCCTGAGCGTCGATGCCTCCACGTCTCGCTTGGAGAATCGTGCAAGAGAGCGAAGGAAGTCACAAGCACCACACAGAGGGACAATCTAGCTGATGCATTTACTCTATTTTTTTTTGGAGGCGCCGAAGTCTATAATGCGATCTATGACCTGAAGCATATCAGTACTCGGAAACTCTTATTGCCGAATGGACGATAACTTGATGTACTCAGTAGTAAGCTCCATATCTCTAGGATGGCAAATGTGGTATAGTTCAGTGATGATGAGAATCTCAACAGTAAATTAGATTATTCGAGCCTTTGTTCCATTTTTGCTCACTGTACATATCGATCACGGTCCTGATTTAGCTCATTTCGTCTCACACTCCCCTTGATCCCACCGCAGTGACCATGCTGCTATTACATCAATCGGGGAAACCTGAAAGATGATTGCATCATTAACCAATACCATTTGTGCCACATCTGACACATGCTCCGGCTATCAGCTCTCGGGGTGTGAGTTGTAGCAGAAGAGACCAGTTCTAAAATCAGCATCATGGGGCAACTTCCGAAACTGTGGTATAAATGAACTGCCTAGATGGACCGGACAAGGTATCTTGATTTCAACTTGATTCTTTACTTCAGTGATGACTCCTGAAGAACACCAGAACATTGTAACTTATGCCAGTGCTATCTACAACAACATTGTATCTGCAACACTAGTGGAAGCAACCAGCTTTGGTATGTATTGCTCAAAACACTTCAATCCATTGCAGTTTAGCCAGTAATGGATTCCTTCTTCAAGGTGTATTGGTTTTAGGAATGCTCATTGCCAGCCACATCCTAATGTATGAATCATTGCTGTTTGCAACTAAAATCTCCAACTCACATGTTATGGGACCTTGATAGAACTAAATCCTTGACCCATTCAAGGATTGTGCTTCTTGCCTGCTTGATCATCATATTTATTGCCTTGACTTGGAATACTTTTGGTGATCAGACATTTACACTTTTACAAGACCAGGTTAATCTTGTCCAAGTGAAACCCCAGATACAAGGAGGACATCAACTTGAGGCCAAGATAGAAATCAAAGAACCTGAGGCACAAATAGAAATCAAAAAAACTTCGCCCCTTGAATACATGCTAAGTTGGACTTCGGGAATTTCTGTGAGTTTGTTATATTTATTTCTTGTTCAGCGAGTTGATTTTGTTAACCAGATACTCTTAAGTGATTTTATTGTAGTTTGGAGAGCCGGGATTCTGTTTCAGCGGGAAAAGGCTTGGAAGATTGCACTTGCACTTCTCATGATTGTAAATTTTGGTGTGTTTGAGCTGACCCTTTCAAAGGTGATAAATCCATTGAGCTCTTTATATAACAACACACAGGAATGTCAATTTCTAACTGCATTTTGGATAACATTGACATCAAGGTGGCCGAATCTAACTCCAGCATAAGCTTGGATTGGGTATCAGTTGTAATTTCCCTGGTGGTCAACATGTTTGCCACTGGGTTGATTGCCTGGAAGGCTTGGCAAGTGCATTCCAATCACTGTCCCATGAAAATGTCTATTTATTACAATTCATAATTATGTGCAGGCATTATCATTCTATCATGCAAGAAGCCACCCTCTACAGAAGAACTGGGATTCAGAATATCCTACTGCTCTTTATTGAATCTGGGGCTATTTACTGTGCAATACAAGCCCTCTATGCTATCTTTACTCTGCTGAACATTTATGGACCTGGGAATGAAATCCTTCTCTCAATCCTTGACATTTTTAGTGTCTTATTAACTTTTGCTTCTGTAAGTTCTGACTCTTTTTTCATCTTCCCGACTGAGTTTTATGAATGATTTCCTAGGCATTGTATCCTATTGCAGTTGTGATTTTGATCAACATGGATAATGGCACCTCAGCAATTGAGTCCTTCCATATTGGCCAGACCTCAGAAGGTTCTCACAGGGAAGGTCACTGTTCAAGTATGATTGTTCAATCAAAGTCTGAAAGGACCGACTTGAAATGAATGCTTTTGGAGCCAAATAGAAAACACTGGCAGGAGTTGAATAGTTATATGAATATTCCAAATATATAGTTTGAAACAATGACATCGCCGCCCTGTACAATTATACACTATTTATTTATTTAGCTGGTGAATCAGACAACCTCCCATAGGCTTTGGCAGCAGATGGGTAGTCACATTCACAAGAGTATTATTTAATTGTAGTTAATATAGAGTCATAAATGTTGAGAATATTGTAGAATAGAATATTCTACAATAGTTCTCGGAGCGACTCTGCGGAGTGCTCTAGATATTCATAGAATATTCTAGTAAAATAGATATTTATTATAAAAGCTTGTATAGTACGTAGACGAAATAGAACACTATTTATCTGTTCCGTTGTCCTCGCCATAACCCTGCGCAACAGGTTATGGGCCCCGGTGCCCTGTATTAATCCGAAACTACTCGTTGATTATCTGCTTTGATCCGCGTCGTATCCCTGTTTGAGCCTTGCTCCAGGTTGTGATCCGCAACTTCCTTTTTCGTCGATTATCCCGCTAGCACCGACAACGACCTTCTATTCACCATGTCTTCTTCATCCGCCGATTCCCATGTATACCGAATCGAGCCTCTGCGCGGTGCAGAGAATTACGCTGTCTGGAAAGTCAGGATGAAACATATCCTCACAGACCTCAACTATGACCACCATATTGCCGACAATCCTGTTATCCCTGATACCTCTGACGCTGCGGCATATGCTACCT
>KN834818.1:176725-232952 GCA_000827265.1 Collybiopsis luxurians FD-317 M1 | reverse complement strand
AGCTCTGAACTTGGTGTTCAGACCAGCAACCCAACTACTATTCAAGTTGACAACCAGGCTGCAATGATGTTTGCTGAGAATGTAGTATTTCATGCTCGTTCAAAGCATATTGACATCAGATATCACTTCGTCCGTGAACGAGTTGCTTCTAACGAAGTAAAACTCGTCCACTGCGCCTCTGAGGACAACCTCGCTGACATCCTCACTAAACCCCTCCCTCGACCCGCATTCCAATCCTTGCGCAACCGAATAATGTCGCACTCTGCTTGAGTCGAGGGGGAGTGTTGAGAATATTGTAGAATATTCTACAATAGTTCTCGGAGCGACTCTGCGGAGTGCTCTAGATATTCATAGAATATTCTAGTAAAATAGATATTTATTATAAAAGCTTGTATAGTACGTAGACGAAATAGAACACTATTTATCTGTTCCGTTGTCCTCGCCATAACCCTGCGCAACAATAAATCTATTGACCTCAGTCAAATAGGGAGATTAAGGAGCCCAGGATTGCCGCTGTGGGCAGCACTAAGGATTTCTATGGGAGAAACTAGAACAAGTTGACTTGCAAACCTGAATCCATCCTACACCTAGGTAGAAATGGAAACAGATTGGTAAAAATGAGCATCCTCACCCAGCTTGTAGCTGTCATTTCAGACTGTAAAAAGGTCATTATGGACCTAGGGGCCATCAGCAAACTAATCCTCAGCCCAGGTTATGAGCGTATGGAATGTAATGGAATGCCGAGTTTTTGTGGTGGTGATTTCTGTGCCTGATCCTTAACAGGCAATTTTATATCAATAGTGTAGTAGTGATGACACAAAATAATGTATTAAAACTGTCATCATAATAAATTACAATTCATGTTGAGTCTAGACTAAGCTGGGAGGCAGCAGTGTTTGAGTCACCAGACTCTACTCGTTGGTGCCACCGCACAGGGCACGAATAACCACCATGCAGCAGCATTGGCCCACTACCAATGGCAGGGTGTCAAGTCCAGAGACACCTCCCAAATCCTAGGAAGCTTTGAGTGGTTTTGAGGTGCCCTGGGATCTCTGGGCTTCTCTGGAGTGCTCTCAGAGATACTCAGAGATGCCCAGAGATCCCAGGGCACCTCAAAGCTGCCTAGGATTCTGGGGGTGTCTCTGGAAAATCTGGGCTGTATGTAAGTTTGCTGATTGAATGCATTTGCTCACTGATACTTGCTGTTTAGAGCTGCAAGAAAATGCACATACTAGGGCCCCAAGAGTATGAAGATTATGGATTGAGAGTACATCTTTGGGGGCTTATCCCAGGAATGGTTGCTTATGAGGTTTTTATAATCAATCCACTTGGTGCTGGATTGTGATGGGTCAGAGGATTTTGATTTTGGATAGCAAGTCTTTCTTTTGTCTTTTTCACTGTCTCAGTTCACGTTGGCGACATCGTCATTTCCATCGACTGGTCCCCTTCGCCTCCAACTCAGTCTACGTCATCAATCACGTCCAACCCATTCCCAATTCCATCTCTGTCCTTTCCGTTTCCATTAAACGTGTACGCAGCAAGCGAGTCCTCAGCCACTCTGTTGCCCCCATCTCCATTGCCACCAATCCTAAATCCATCCACTTATTTGCGTCCACCTCTCCTACAAACCACTTGCATCTCCTTGTCCTAGACCATCTATATATCTCATCGTCAGCGGCGCACTTCATTGCGTTTGTAGCCACTTTTGAAAGTGCTATGATTCGGTAAGACGAGCCATTTGTATCAAGCCAGCTTCCTAATTGTCATGCTTCAGTTATGACTCAGCCCTTTGCCAGAACGTCGATCTCTAGACTTTCATGAGAGAATTTGGGTTGACTATATCCGCGGTGGTGTCAATCGAAGGAGGTTAATGTCTTCACTTTCGGTGCTAGTTCAAATATAAACATATGGTCTGTCAAGCTGGGTGTCTCTCGTCGTTCGTCTCATTTTCATGTTTCGCTGACATCCTCAAAGATCTAAAGCCGACTGGAAAATCGTTGATCATCACGTCAAATCCGACCTCTCCATCCTCTTGTTCTCGTTCGCAACCCGTTTTCACTAGCCTGTTCTCGCCAAGTCTTCTGTTGTCATCACCCGACCTTTTGAATCCCCTACGGTTTTTTTTGTTCTTTTCTTTATCATCCGGTTTCCCTTTACGTGCCCTTCGCGTCTTCAGTCTCCGTAGCAATCTTTTCCATAGATATCTTGGTTTGCGGGGCTTCTTAGCCTGTCAAAGAAATATGATTTGTTTTTACGATCGTCGCTCATTACTGCCGCTATTAGTACTACATCTGAACTAGAAGCTCAAACACCCATGCTCGAACACGAATATTCAAACGATAACCGAGATCAAAACCAGAATGATATCCGACCAAAAAAAGGTAATTAAAAACAAACGAACGAAACTAAGACGTCGGGCAACCAAACACATAACATACAGCGCTGAATCGAAAGCCCCAGCGCGGACTACAGCCTTCATTACGATTCGCAACAACACGACAATGCTGAAAAGATAATGGAAAAGGAAAGGTCGTCTCACCAGTAAGCTAGATTCGCACAGAAGCAAGCCGAACGTACTAACCAGCGCAAAATTCTTGTCCCATAAATCGACCAGAAGAACCGAGAGCGATTGCGTCATGGCATGCAACGGCGTGCGCAGCTTGCTCTACGCCCGGTTGGGATCGACAGCCGTGCTATATCCAGATGGACCATTCACGGAAGCAAGAGCGTCCAAGAACGAGGGTTAAATCACAGGTGTACCGATGATAACCATGTGTCAGGGCTGTCGGTATGACTGACGACGGTAAAGGATAACAGACAAGGGTGAGATATTAGGGTGCTAGTGAAGGGCATGGATGGGCAGAACTTGGAGCGTCGAGAGGACGGGTTGCAATTGGTTGAAAAAGCAACAATGAAAAGCGCTCGAGGAAACCTGCCGTAAGTCAACGAGATTTGCACGAGAACTATTGTAAATATCAGGTAGAGGCTAGTAATGACCGTGGTCAAACGAAGAGAACAGAGCTCACCTTTGCAACACTTAAATAGTACAACTACCACCACCTCCACCTCCAAGGGCGTCAGCATCGGCGGGGGGAAAAGTGGGATTTTGAATGCGCCATTGCTGGGCTAGGTAGCGACGCAGGGGGAGATGCAATTCCAGTGAATGAAACTGCCCAGGCCAGGCAAGATAGTCGTAGGTGATGACGAGGATAGAGGTCTGAGAACACAGGTAGGGAAATCCCTGGAACATACGAAGCACCCGCCAGGCAAATTGAGCAGTCTCGCTACCGAAAGGTCGCTCGGTTCGCAGAGGAATGAGAGAGTAAAATGTCGGACCAGAGGCTGTCCACCTAGGAATGAGGAAAAGACCAGTTATATGAGTCACCAGAGCAGGACTAGGGAAGTCAAGCCTGCACACCTCTCGGCTCAATACTCGACTCAGTGACCTTGTATACCCGAGCAACTTTGGGGTAAAAGAGGTGTAGGCAGCGGCGATGACATCCGGAGTTGAACATCGGAAATCGGCCACTTGCCCTGGTCAATAGCGAAGACATGATGGTACTGGGTCCTAGTTGGAGTAGCGTAGCCTAGAAACATATTCGTCAGAGACACATCGAGGAAAAATGAAATTCGGAAACATACCTTCTTAGCCCGCAGCAAAACCGCTATCTGAAACTTTGACCTGTTGTCGGTAGGAGATGTCCTTCTCCAAGATAATCCAGCCCAATAGACAGCCTACCAAGCCCAGTCATTGCGATTCGGCTATGAACTTCCCTCGATCTGCCACTCAAGCGTATGGTAGAGTTGACAGTAAGAGCTTCAATAGCCTCGTTGGGCCTAGCAATTATGTCAGTGATGAGACGGGAAGACGTGAAAAGGGGAAGAAGAAAGCAAACGAGAATGGGAAGAGAGGATGAAAGAAGTGAGAATAAGAAGATGAAGCGACTCTTTGTTGCAGGTTGGATCGGGTATCGAGTCGAAAAGCAAAAAGGGCTCACCGGTGGAATATAACACGGTCGTAATACCCTGTAGGACGTGAATTGAATGAGTGTTTCTCAGAGCAAGCAATCCAACTCACAGGAAACTCACTCTCCATGGCCAACGCAAGGAAGTTTCGACAAGCTTTCGGTGGACGTCATAAAATACCTAGACTTGAGTTTACCTTGGAAATCATAACTTGGACCTTAGCTCTATTTCGATCTCTCCCACTGTCGTGTCGGTTATCACGCGTCCTGAGATGGGACGCGATTCAAGAATAGGCTGATCGACGTTCGAGTTCAAGCAAGATAAGAGCTGGCGCCAAAGCAGATTGACATAAGCTCAAAAATAGCGCTTGAGGTCCAGGCCGTCCAGGTCCGATTGTCCGATTCAACGTTCTTCCGAATCTGGCCGCTACAAATCCTTTCGAGTTCTGGTACTCCTGTGGAATGAATTACAGCATTCCCTGTAAATTAAAATAGCTCCATTCCAATTAAGTATTATACAGTCTCTCTTGACATTCTTTTCCGGCGGTCGTTTGCTTTCCCCAGCGATGATTCTTTCTACCACCCGCAATCAACTTGAATCGGACTCTGCAATTGGAATTCTCCAGTTGATGTGTTTCAATCACCTGCTCTGCATTCGTCGAAGCCGTTCTCCTATAGTCCATATTGCTCCCAAATGTCCTGCATTCCAAAGACATTGATCATCTTCCTTAAACACAATGATGCCCCAGAATCTACTCAGTCCTTTTGCCTTGCTGCTCTCCTTACGGAGTGCTTCAGTAGCCAACCGCATTTCCGAGGCATGACTGGAGGTTTTCCCAGGCTATCACTTTCTCTGCTAACGGTTCAAGATATCGCAAAAGACTAACTACGCCTACTCTCTTCTCGAAAGTGACTGCATTGCTCTCCTTGATGCAATGGAGGTGACAGGGACAAAGGTCTAGGCAAATTAACAACCTTTGATATTGATTTTCAATAGGTCTTCCGAATATGGGTTACCGGTCACGCTGCTGGTCAGAAAAGCAGTGATAGGGTAGTTGTTCCCGACCTGGAGGCAATCGAGGTCGGGAATTACAATAATATAATTTTGAACATGGTTGACCAACTCATTATTAGTCGAATTGTACTCACCGCCACAAATGTGGAGTCCTACCTCATTTTTCGGTCAACACCCATGATCAGGGAATAAAACTACTCATTGGAATGACAAGCGACTAATTAAAAGTGCTCTCATCTCAGCAATCAATTGATACTCAATTGCAGAAACTTACGGCTGTAAGTTTAATTGTTCACAAACTTTCTCGTAATCAACACTTCTAGCATTCAACCGCTGCCTTTGTTAGAGAACGGTCTTCAAGTGCGACATGAGCTTCCCTGTCAAGCAGAGATTCTGAGGCATCAGTCTAAGTATAGACTGCCGACCTATGACTATTCATAGCTCGCATACGGAACTTGCTATTTTTGGCGCATTTCCAATTCACTTAAATTTCAATCAAGTACATTTTCACTCGGGTTAACATCATATTGTAACATTGGTCTGAATTCTTAAGTACAGACACTTACTGTTGTATTCCTATACAAAAGGGGTATTGCAACAGGTTGGAAGATTTTGTCAATATTTATCTGTGTGAAGCATGTTGAGACTCAGACTTTGGTACAGCGAAAGTTTTTTTACATTGCTTAATTTACAGAAGTAGAAAATTCAATACTATTATTGACCTGGGGAACGACAACAGGAACATTGACCACTGCTTCATTTTGGCAAGATTGCAGCAGCATTGAGGGAATTGCCATAATCACCACCCAGGGCTTTGATATCCGCGCCCCTCTCAAGCAAAAGCTTGACAACTGCGTCATTTTCACATGCATTAACAGCAGCAGCTTGAAGGGCATTGCCATATTGACCACCCTGAAAATTAATATCAGCACCTCTGTCAAGCAAAAGCTTAACCACTGCTGGATTTCCATGAGCATTTGCAGCAGCAGCTTGAAGGGCACTACCAAATTGACCACCTTGAGCACTAACATCAGCACCACTATCAAGCAAAAGCATGACTGCTGCCTCATCTCCATGGGGAATCATTGCAGCAGCTTAAAGTGCACTGCCATACTGACCACCATGAGCATTGACATCAGCACCCTGTTCAAGTAAAAGCTTAAGCATTGGCTCATTTTGAGGGCCATTAGCAGCAGCAACTTGTAGGACATTGCCATATTGGCCATCCTGAGCATTAATATCAGCACCCCTCTCAAGCAACAGCTTGACTATTGCTATTCTTGGGGGAGATGAAGCAGCAGCTGCTTGAAGAGCATTGCCATATTTTCCACCCTTAACATTGATATTTGCCCCATTCTCAAGCAAAATCTCAATCACTGCCTCATTTCCATAATATGCAGCAGCTTGAAGGGGATTCCCCCCCCGACCATGGACATCAGCACCATTCTCCAGTAAAAGCCTTACTACTGCCACATTTCCATCAGATGCGGCAGCAGCTGTAAGGGCATTGCCAAAACTACCACCCTGAACATTGACATCGGCACCATTTTGTAGTAAAAATTTTATTATTGTCACATTGCTATGTGCAGCTTGAAGAGCATTTCCATAAAGGCCACCCTGAGCATTGATATCAGCACCATTTTGTAGCAAAAGCTCTACAGCTGCCATATTTCCATAGAAAACAGCAGCTTGAAGGGCATTATCAAAAAAGCCAGAACCACCCTGAGCATTGACATCTGCACCCTTGCTAAGCAAAAGCTTTATTACTGGCATATTGGCACCTTCGATGGCTGCGTGAAGGGCGTTGGCATATTGACCACCCGGAGCATTGATATCGGCACCTTTTGCAATCAAAAGTTCTACTATTCTCTTATGGCTGTTCATGGCAGCGGCACAGAGGGCATTGCTATATTGTCCCCCCTTTGCCTTGACATCAGCACCACTATCAAGCAGAAGGTTTACTACAATTTTATTTCCATGTGCTGCAGCAGCTGCAAGGGCATTGCCATATTCACCACCTTGAGCATTGACATGAGCACCCTCCTGAAGTAAAAGCCTTACTACTGCCTCATTACCAGAAGTAGGAGCAGCAGCAGCTTGAAGGGGATTGCCATATTGGCCACCATTGGTATTGACATCTGCATTATTCTCAAGCAAAAAGTGTACTAATGCCTCATTTCTGGAATGTGCACCGGCTTGAAGGGCACTGCCATATTGACCTCCCTGAGCATTGATATCAGCACCCTTTTCCACTAAAAGTCTCACTATAGCGTTATTCCCTTGAGCTGCAGCAGCTTGAAGGGCATTGCCATATTCGCCACCCTGAGCATTGACATTAGCACCCTTTTCAAGCAAGAGCTCTACTAATGCCTCATCTTCATTATATGCAGCAGCTTGAAGGGCATTGCCATAGCGACCACCATTGATATTGACATCCATACCCTTTTTAAGCAAAAGCCTTACTACTGCCTCATTTCCATTGATTGCAGCAGCTTGAAGGGCATTGCCCAATGCACCACCCTGATCATTAACACTAGCTCCCTGCTCAAGCAAAAGGTTTACTACTGCCTCATTTTCCATTACTAGAGCTGCTTGAAGAGCATTACCATAGTGACCACCCTGAGTATTGACATTGGCACCCTTCTCAAGCAAAAGCTTTACTACAGCCTCATTGCCAGAATATGCTCCAGCTTGAAGGGCATTGCCATATGGACCACCTTGAGCATTGACATCTACACCCCTGTCAAGCAGAAACTTTACTATGACCTCATGTCCCTGTGCAGCAGCAGCTTGAAGGTAATTACCATATTCACCACTGTGAAAATGAACATCAGCACCCTTCTCAACCAAAACTCTTACTATAGCCTCATTTCCCCCATTTACAGCAGCTTGAAGGGCATTGCAATAGTACGTAACACCCTTTGCATTAATATAGGCACCCTTTTCAAGTAAAAGCTTCACTACCATCTCATTTCCTTTGGCTGCAGCAGCTTGAAGGGCATTGTCATATTTACCACCCTGAGCATTAACATCAGCACCCTTATCAAGCAAAATATTTACTAGTATCTCATTGCTGTGACAGGCCGCAGCTTGAAGGGCATAGCCATAGTAGCCCCCCTTTGCCTTGACATCAGCACCCTTATCAAGCAAAAGGTTTACTATACTTTCATTTCCTTGTGCTGCAGCAGCTTGAAGGGCAGTCCCATATTTGCCACCCTGAGTATTGACATCAGCACCCTCCCGAAGCAAAAGCTTTGCCATTGCCTCATTACCTTGATATGCAACAGCTTGAAGGGCATTACCATATTCACCACCCTCAGCATTGACATCAGCACCCTTATCAAGCAAAATCTTTACTATATTTTCCTTTCCTGCAGAAGCAGCAGCATGGAGGGCATTACCACATAAGGGATGCTGAAGATTGACATCAGCATTGTTCTCAAGCAAAAGGCAAACTAATTCCTCATCTCCATGCCCTGCAACAATTTGCAGGGCATTTTCAGAATGACCATTCTGAGCATTGACATCAGCACCATATTTAAGTAAGAGCTCCACCACTGTTTTGTGTCCATAAGATACAGCAGCTTGAAGGGCACTATCATGGATATCACTTTCAGCATTGACATCTGCACCCTTCTGGAGCAAAAGCTTTACAACTGCCTCTTTTCCACGCACAGCAGCAACTGCAAGGGGATTGCCAAATTGACCCCCATTGACATCAGCACCCCGCTCAAGCAAAAGCTTTACTATTGTCTCATTTCCCACTGCTGCAGCAGTTTGAAGAGCATTGCCGTGATGACCATTAACATTGGCACCTTTCTTCAGCAGAAGCTTTACTACAGCCTCATTTCCAGAATATGCTCCGGCTTGAAGGACATTTCCAAACTGACCACCGTGAGAATCAACATCACCACCCTTCTCAAGCAAAACCTTTACGACTTCCTCATTTCCCTGTGCTGCAGCAGCTTGAAGGGCATTGCCATCTTGACCTGCCTGAGCATTTATGTTAGCGCCCAAGCTTAATAAATCAAGGACCACAGATAAATGTCCTTTTCTTGCGGCAGCATAGAGCCCTGCATTGATATCTCCTGCCTCACAAGAATCCAACAATTTATGACTAGCTGTCAATAACCCAGTCCATACTAGTGAAAAGAGCGGGTTTGCATTTTGCCATCTGCCATGGCCTTTATCTAGGAAATTCATATGAAGTGTATATCTCTTCAACCAGTGCCGGAAACTTTTTTTCCCACCCTTTACAAATTCCATAATCATATCATGTAGGGACCCTTGATACTCACTGTCCTCCACAAATTTTGCATGTCTGGGCCAGTATTGCACTGCATATGGCATTAATGAATAGTCACTCAACTCCCACCCTCTTCGTATAGTTCCAATTGAGATAAATTGTGTCAGATATATTATGCAGGCTTGAGTAATTTTTTCATGAGCCAGCAGCTCATTAATTGAAAATAATCCTAGGGTGTAGGATGAATGGTGTTTATCAATTATGAATTCTTTCACCGAGGCATGGGCCAATTGAACATTTGAGTGAATGTCAATTGCAACAAGAGTGGAATCAATAATTGAATGGATTTTAACCTCCATTTCACCAGCCTTGCCATCAACACAGTTATTGTCCAAATCTATTGTCAGAATATCGGCAATCTTTCTGATGGTCAAAGGCTCAAATGCATAGGTAAGCCATAAGAGAAGATGATGAGCATCTTCTCTATTTTCTTCTCTTTCCCAAGTGCGCAGCATTGCCTGACTATAAGTTTCTATCAAGTCTTTAGGCAGATTTTTCAAAGCTTTCCGCACAACTCGGGGTGATCCACAAATCTGAAGTGTTCTTTGCTGGCAATCCACCCAGCGGAATCTGCAGTTATATTAGTTTTGATCACGGTTATACAAATATTTTTAACTCACTGGCCCTGTGCTTTCTCCTTCAAAGTCTCTATGACCTCGGCTTTCAGATCTCCTCCAAAGTGACATTCTCCTACTTCTTTTTCCAAATATTTTGCAATATCCTCATCAACAAGAGCATCTGCATTTTCCAGTGAAATTGTGAGGTATCCCTTCAAAACATGTGCCCCTGGGCCATAACGGCTTGTAAAAAGAATGAAAAATTTCTCACACAGACTTTGCATCCATGCAAGAACCTTTGCTGTTTCACAACACTCATCCATGGCATCCAGGACAATGTAACCCCCTCTGGTAGTTTCCAAAACTTCTTTCAGTACCATGGCTAAGTCTTGTGTGGCAGGTGAGGATGCAATAAGGCCTTGCCTGTTGCACTCATCATACAGCCCTTTTAATGAAGGATGAATGCCTGTCCTACTAGCCCCAACTTGAAGCAAAAGAGAAAGAATGTACCCTCGAAAAGTAGACTTTGAATCTGTGTTATCACGTGAGTCAAAGTAGTGGTACCAGATATTCTCTGGGGCTATTTGTTTAAGATCTCTGATTACAGTAGTGCTAGTACCAAACAAGTGTTAATGACTTTGAATTTCAATCTAATTGAACTCACAAGAGAATTGTTTTTCCTGATCCAGCTGCCATCAGCAGTCAATAAGGATTCATTTTGTCAAGTTCAGATTTTTACTCATACCTTTACCTTGTATCCAAAGCATACTCGGGGATTGCTTCCATTTAATATATTCAGGATGGTTCAGGATCCATTGGCCGGTACCTTCAGTTCTCTTATCATCTGCAGCTTGAAAGTTGGTGGTACAATCTGGTGCATTCAGCCATTTGTGGATCTCTTCCTTTTCATCATTCGCTGCCAAACACAAGAAATCCTAAGCTTTGTGTGTCTGCACAAAGAAGTCGGACGTTTAACTCACAAACAACAATGAATGTTCCACCATGTATGGCAAAATTGGAAGCATTTTGAAACATGCTATGATATAAATAAGGGTACATCTAAGCGCTCCTTTCCAAGGTAAATTGTTGATCCTTACCTTCCACTTGCATTAACCACCGTCATTTCCAAGTTCCTGCGAAAAAATGAAGAGCCTTAACAAACGTATAACAAAGTATTAACGTACTACCTGTAGTGGTGATCGGTCAGAATGGGTGTATTCTGGAAGCAGCAGTCAGTGCTCGAACATATATATAGTCCACCAATAGACCACCTGATCCGAATTGATATGTAGTATCCATATCAGTATCATCATCGATTAAATATCGGCGAACAGGTGCCAGGCCGATGTAACGTTCGAGCGCTTAACCAAAACCGGAGGATCACTGCTTTCTTCCACACAGCATTGTCTTCGTCTCACTCGTAATTGGTTGTTCTCCATAAGGTTCATTCTATTTGCTCTACTATTTCATTTACTTTTATTACGATTCTTCCTTTACTCCACTCAACCTTCAAGTAATCCTCTGATCCCGGCAATTCTTGTCTTTGCCTCTCTCCTATCGAAATCGTGTAAGCTGAACGCTGCCGTAGCCAGTCCATTTTGAGTGATCGGTTCATTGCCGCCTTTCAATTTCATCATCTCGTTCGAGCGTTTTTCAATATTGCATCGATATGTCCTTTCCCTTGACGGCTTCCCTTTGCTCTCCTCCTTTCTCTGTGTTCAGTCGGTGCGTCGAATGTCAATCTCCTGAATGTTACGCATTTGCAACGTGACGCTTTCCTTGTTCATCCGGGAGCCTCTTTACGCCCTTCGCATCTTGGGATCTCGTGCAGGCCTCGGTTGTTTTAACTAATGTGCTGAAACAAAAATGCTACTACAATCATAATATAAGAGTCGAATCGGAAGCTCAAGAACAATTGGCCTTGTAAAATATTTTGGGATAGTAATGATACGAAACAGAGAAAAATATAATATAAAGTGATCGCCCCAAAAAAACAGACAACCAAGAAGGCCGAACAACTAGTTGTTCTCAACTAGAACACTTTACAAACTGCACCGAATCCAGCGCCCCAGCGCTGGTTACATGTTTCATTACGACAGAGCTAAATAAGGATTGGGAAAAAAAGCGGTCGCATCAGCAAGCTAGATTAGCGCATGAAGCCGAACGTACGAACCAGCCAGGATTCCTCTGCCCATAAGTCTACCAGAAGAACCAAGAGCGGTTGTATCACAGTATACAACAGCGCCCCCGCTTGCTCCACGCCCAGTTGGAGCCGTCAGACCCGGCTATATCCAGATACATAATTTGCAAAAGCAAAAGCGTCCGGAACGAAGGATAAATTGCAGGTGCATCAGGGTGGTGGGTAAGGTTGACGACGGTGGCGCCAAGATCTTGGGAGAACAATGCCAAAAGGAGAACGGACAATGAAGAACAGAAGGTTGTGATATCAAGTGCCTAGTGAAGGGCATAGATGGGCAGAACTTGAAGCGGCGAGAGGACGGGTTGAAAGAGCAGCAACCAAAAAAAATCATCTGCACTCGGACATCGTACCGGAAGCTTATCGTCAGTCGACGGGAATTACACCGGAACTAATGTAAATATCAGGTAGAGGTGAGTATTAAGCGTGGTCAAGCGGAGAGTATAGAGCAACTCACCTTCGCAACACTCAAAACATTAGGGCTACTCCCATCTGCAAGGGCCTCAGCATCAACGAGGTCGAAAGTGCGACCTGAGAGTGCGATTTTGGGTGCGCCAGTACCGGGCCAGGTAGCGACACAGAGGGAGATGCGATTCCAGTGAGTTAGATTGCCCAGGCCAGGGAAGGTAGTCGTAAATGATGACGAGGAAACAGTTGCGAAAACAGGCAGGGTAGTCGATAGAGCAGACGAAACTCCTGCCAGCCAGATTGAGCAGTATCGCCACTGGAAGGTCGCTCGGTGTGCAGAGGAAAGAGACAGGAAAGGTCGGATCACAAACTGTCCACCTAGGGAGGGGCAGGAGACAAGTTATATGAGTCATCGCAGCAGGACTAGAGAAGTTAACCCGGCGCACCGTTCGGCTCAATATCCGACCCTCCTATCTTGTAGACCCCAGCGATGTCAAGATCAGAGAGGTGTACATGGCGGCGACGACACTCGGGGTTGAACATTGGGAATCGGCACATTAGCCCTTGTCAATAGTGAAAAGATATTGACACGTAGTTGGAATAGCGTAGCCTAAAAACGTATTCGTGAGACATGCATTGGGGAGAAATGAAGTTCGAGGATGTACTTTCTTCGCCCACACAACAAAACCACTATCCGAAGAGCTTGACCTATTGTCGGTAGCCGGCCCCCTTCTTCAAGCTAGTCCAGCCTATCAGGCATTCCACCAAGCCGTTGCAATTTGGTTGTGATCTTCCTTTGATTTGTCGTTCAAACGGTTACATAGTAGAGCTGAAACAGCATTGTCGGGTCTAGTGATATAATGTCAGTCGGGACTACGGAGAAAAGAAGAGGTGAAAAACGGAGAAGAGAGAGAGAAAACGAGAATGGGAAGAAAGGACGACAGAAGTAACAATAAGGAAATAGAACGACAATTAGGATATCGATGGGGGATAAGAGGAAGGGAGACGAAAGTGAAGCGAGACCATGGAACGACTCTTGCTTGCGGGTTGGATCTCGTATAGAGTTGAAAAATAAAACGGCTCACCAGTGGAATATTACAACGTCATAATGCCCTGTAGAGCGTGAATTTAATGAGGATTTTGCGGAGCAACCAATCCGATTCACAGGAAACTCACCCTCCATGGCCAATGCCAGGAAGTTTCGACAGGCTTTCGGTGTTTCCTGTGTACCTCATGAAATATCAAGACTGGAGTTTGACTGGAAAAACATACCTTGGACCACAGCTCTACGTCAATCTCTCCCACTGTTGTATCCATTATCATGCGTCCTGAGGTGGGAAGGGCCATTGGGACGCGATTCAAGAACAGGCTGATCGAGGTTCGGGTTCAAGCAACCGGGATGGAGCTGGCGTCAAAGCGGGATGACATAAGGCCGAAATAGCGCTCGAAGGTTTTTTTTTGAACTCTTCATTGCGGCGAAAAAGTAAGTCTAAATACTAAGGCCTTAGTATTTAGACTTACTTTTTCGCTGCAAAGGAACGAGGGGCGGAGACACTTGACCTATTGTCCGCAACCGATGCTGTTCTCCAAGCTAGCCCACCCCAATAGACAGCCCACCAAGCCCAGTCGCTGCAATTCGGCTATGAACTTCCTTCGATCCGCCGTTCAAGCATATGGTAGAGTTGAAGGCAGGAGCTTCAATCGCATTGTTGAGCCTAGCAGTTATGTCAGTAGTGAGATAGGAAGACGTGAAAAAGAAGGATGAAAGCAACTGAGAATGGGAAGAAAGGATGAAAGGAGTGAGAATAAGAAGAGGAAACGACTCTTTGTTGCAGGTTGGATCTCGTATAGAATTGACAAATACAACAACTCACTGGTGAAATATCACACGGTCATAATGCCCTGTGGAACGTGAATTGACTAGTGGTCAAAAATCATCGGCCTATATAGATCAGAAATTCTGTCAATAACAGAACCCACTCATTCTGCGCCTCGTACCCAAAAATGTGCTCTCCAAGCTCACTCCAGGGTTGGTCGCCCAAGGGGGAATTCTTGTGGATATTCAATGTGATTAAAGGCATAGATTGCATCTAGGAAGTCAAAAGGTTAGGTGACGCAGTGCTTTCCTCGAATTACAGCGCATTGAGACATACCGGGATGAGTGTAAAATCTCTCCACACCATAGGTTCTACTGTAAATGTCTCCCACTTGAAGACTACTCTCTAATCAAGGCAGCAATCGAGTGTGAGGAGTGTACATTCCTCCGATTGGGTACATTTAGACCTACCTTTGTCCCTGCGGTCTGCATTGCATCAAGGAGTGCAGTACACTCACTATCTGGAAGAAAGTAGGTGTAGGAGTTCTGTTGCAACACATCGAAACGTTAGCATAGAAACTGATGGTCAGACTTCATCTGTCACGTTGCTTACATGGGCCCCGACAAAGCTATTGGCTGCTAGAGCACCCAGTGTGGAGACAAGCAAGGCGAGAGGAGTGAGTAGACTCTTGAGTAGTGCAGTATTTATAGGACTCGAAAGGCTTCAATGATGTATAGAGCCGGTGATTTAAGCGAATTAGCTGGAGAATTCCCAAGTCGGACTCAAATTGATTCTTGAGAATGCTGGTGGTAGAAAGGATGCTGGAATGGTGGAATGAACTGCCCTAGATTGATGATGGATGCTCAAGATTGAGAATTAGAGAAGCCCAGGCCGCAGTACGCACTCAGAAGAACCGAGTCCTGCTACGCTCCAAAAGTGAAGACTGGATGCACATAGTGAAGCTAGGATAAAGTAACCTCATCAGCTGAGTGGTTCAAATTTCAAAATTGGCTAACGAGACAAACAGGGCTAGAATTTACAGTTTCGAGTAAGACAGGGACTCAGAACTTAGCCAAAAGAATGGCCCTTTCTCCCTGGTGTCTTCCTACACAACATCGGGTCATAGTGAATTGTACATCGAAGACCCTCCTGCATTATTCATTTCCTTTATTTATCTAAGCCTCTGACCGAACGCTTCCATTCATGCTTAGTACTGGCACACTGTCACACACCGCAGTTTCAGTAGCTACAAATTCCCTTACGGATTCCCTCTCCGAAACAACCTCGCTCAATATCGAATTACAAGTGTCTCCACCACGTTCCTTAGTATTTAGACTTACTTTCTCGCTGCAATGAAGAGTTCAAAAAAAAACCTTCGAGCGCTATTTCGAGCTTATGTCATCCAGCTTTGGCGCCAACTCCGTCGCCGTTGCTTGAACCCGAACCTCGATCAGCCTGTTCTTGAGTCGCGTCCCAATGGCCCTTCTCACCTCAGGACGCATGATAATGGATACAACAATGGGAGAGATTGACCTAGAGCTATGATCCAAGGTATGTTCTTCCAGTCAAACTCCAGTCTTGATATTTTATGAGGTACAGGTACCCAGGAAACACCGAAAGCCTGTCGAAACTTCCTGGCATTGGCCATGGAGGGTGAGTTTCCTGTGAATCGGATTGCTTGCTCCGCAAATCCTCATTAAATTCGCGCTCTACAGGGTATTACGACGGTGTAATATTCTACCGGTGAGCCGTTTTATTTTCAACTCTATACGAGATCCAACCCGCAACCAAGAGTCGTTTCAAGGTCCTTGGTCGGAACTGGAGATAAAACCGGAACAGTCCTCGGAGGCGAGTCTTTCTATGGAGGTAGGCCTCTTCTTCCAAACGTGACTGGACATGGGGGTGTACACGCAGGGCTCGCTGTGTTGCCTTTCGATTACCTTGTTTCACCTTGCTTCCGTTTCGTCTACCTTCCCCTTATCCCCCATTGATGCTCTAACCGTTGTTCCATCCCTATTCTTACTTCTGTCGTCCTTTCTCCCCATTCTCATTTTCTCTTTCTTCGTTTTTAACATCTTCCTCTCTTCCTAGTCCCGACTGACATTATCACTCGACCCGACAATGCTGTTTCAGCTCTATTAACCGTTTGAACGGTGAATCGAAGGAAGATCACAACCAAATTGCAACGGCTTGGTGGGATGCCTGATAGGCTGGACTAAGGGGACCAGCTACCGACAATAGGCAAAGCTCTTCAGATAGTGGTTTTGTTGTGTGGGCGAAGAGAGTACATCCTCGAACTTCATTTCTCCCCAATGCATGTCTGATGAATACGTTTTTAGGCTACGCTATTCCAACTACGTGTCAATATCATCTTTTCACTATTGACAAGGGCTAGTGTGCCGATTCCCAATGTTCAACCCCGAGTGTCGTCGCCGTCATGTACACCTCTCTGATCTTGACATCGCTGGGGTCTACAAGATAGGAGGGTCGGATATTGAGCCGAACGGTGCGCCGGGTTAACTTCTCTAGTCCTGCTGCGATGACTCATATCACTTGTCTCCTGCTTCTCCCTAGGTGGACAGTTTGTGATCTAACCTTTCCTGTCTCTTTCCTCTGCACACCGAGCGACCTTCCAGTGGCAATACTGCTCAATCTGGCTGGCAGGAGCTTCGTTTGCTCTATCGACTACCCTACCTGTGTTTTCGCAGCTGTTTCCTCGTCATCATTTACGACTACCTTCCCTGGCCTGGGCACTCTAACTCACTGGAATTGCATCTCCCTCTGTGTCGCTACCTGGCCCGGTACTGGCGCACCCAAAATTGCACTCTCAGGTCGCACTTTCGACCCCCGTTGATGCTGAGGCCCTTGCAGATGGGAGTAGCCCTAATGTTTGGGTGTTGCGAAGGTGAGTTGCTCTATACTCTCCGCTTGACCACGCTTAATACTCACCTCTACCTGATATTTACATTAGTTCCGGTGTAATTCCCGTCGACTGACGACAACCTTCCGGTATGATATCCGAGCGCAGATGATTTTTTTTGGTTGCTGCTCTTTCAACCCGTCCTCTCGCCGCTTCAAGTTCTGCCCATCCATGCCCTTCACTAGGCACTTGATATCACAGCCTTCTGTTCTTCATTGTCCGTTCTCCTTTTGGCATAGTTCTCCCAAGATCTTGGCGCCACCGTCGTCAATCTTACCGACCCCTTTGATGATGACACCCTTGCCGGTGGGAGTAGTCCTAATGTTTGAGTGTTGCGAAGGTGGGTTGGTCTATACTCTCCGCTTGACCACGCTCAATACTCACCTCTACCTGATATTTGCATTAGTTCTGGTGTAATTCTCGTTGACTTACGACAAGCTTCCAGCATGACGTTTGAGCACAGATGAACCTGGTCGTTGCGGCTCTTTCAACCGACTGTAATCCGTCCTCTCAACGTTCCAAATTCTACCCTTCTATGCCCTTCACTAGGCCCCTTGATATCACAACCTTCTGTTCCTCATCGTATCGTCCGTTCTCCTTTTACCATTGACCCCCTCTGATCTTGGCGCCACCGTTGTCAATCTTACCGAGCACCCTGATGCATCTGCAATTTATATTTCATTCCGGACGCTTTTGCTTTTGCGAGTGATGTATCTGGATATAGCCGGGTCTGACGGCTCCAACCGGGCGTGAGAGCAAGTGAGGGCGCTGTTGCATGCTGTGACGCAACTGCTCTTGGTTCTTCTGGTAGACTTATGGGCAGAGGAATCCTGGCTGGTTCGTACGTTCGGCTTCATGCGCTAATCTAGCTTGCTGATGCGACCGCTTTTTTCCCCATTTTTCTTTTCAGCTCTGTCGTAATGAAAAATATAGCCAGCGTTACGGCGCTGGATTCGGTGCAGTTTGTGAAGTGTTCCAGACGAGAACAAGTAATTGTTCAACCTTCTCGGTTGTCGGTTTTTTGGGGTGATCACTTTATATTATATTTTTTTCTGTTTCGTATCATTACTATCCTAAAATATTTTACAAGGCCAGTTGTTCTTGAGCTTCCGATTCGACTCTTAGATTATGATTGTAGTAGGATTTTTGTTTCAGTGCATTAGTAAAAACAATCGAGGCCTGCACGAGATCCCAAGATGCGAAGGGCGTAAAGAGGGAACAAAGAAAGCGTCACGTTGCAAATGCATAAAATTCAGGAGATTAACATTCCACGCGGTTCAACAAGGAAGGATGAGAGCAAAGGGAAGCCGTCAAGGGAAAGGATGCATCGATGAAAACGCTGGAACGAGATGATGAAATTAAATGGCAGCAATGACCCGGTCACTCAAAATGCACTGGCTACGGCAGCATTCAGCTTACACGGTTTCAAAATGAGAGTTTTACGGGCGAAAGATACAAATTGCCGGGATCACAGGGTGTCAATTCAATTACTTAAAGGTCGAGTGGACTCGGAGTTACCTTTAAAATTGCAATACTTCCTTCAATTCCCAAGGAAATAATGGAATGAATAAAGTTAATTTCAACCAATGTATTTAGTATGAAGAATTACAAATCTTGAGTGAGACGAAGACGATGCTGTTTGGAAGAAAGGAGTGATCCTCCGGATTTGGTTAAGCGTTCCCGATACTAATTTGATAATTGTATCGATATCTACTATATATCAATTCAGATCAGGTGGTCTATCAGTGGACTATATATATGATCGAGTACTGACTGCTGCTTCCAGAATACACCCATTCTGATCGATCAGCAGTACAGGCGGTATGTTAATACTTTGTTATACATTTGTGAAAGCTAGTCATTTTTCACAGGAACTCAGAAATGACGGTAGTTAATGCAAGCGGAAGGTGAGGATCGACAATTTATCTCGGAAAGGAGCACATAGATGTACCCTAATGACTATCGTAGCATGTTTCAAAATGCTTCCAACTTTGCCATACATGGCGGAACATTCATTATTGTGTGTGAGTTAAACATCCAACTTCCTTGTGCACACATACAAGACTCGGGATTTCTTGTGTTTGGCAGCGAATGATGAGAAGGAAAAGATCCACAAGTGGCTCAATGCACCAGATTGTACCACCAACTTTCAAGCTGCAGACGATAAGAGAACTGAAGGCACTTGTCAATGGATTCTAAATCATCCTGAATATATCAAGTGGAAGCAAACTCAAAGTATGCTTTGGATACAAGGTAAAGGTATGGGAAAAAAATGTATAACAATAAATAAAATTTATACTGACTACCAATGGCAGCCGGATCAGGCAAAACTATCTTATTGTGAGTTCAGTCAAATTGAAATTGAAAATTGTTAACCTTTCATTTCTACTAGGACTACTATAGTCAGAGATCTTAAACAAATGGCCCCAGATTATATCTGGTACCACTACTTTGACTCACGTGATAACACAGATTCAAAATCTACTTTTCGGGGCTACCTTCTTTCTCTTTTGCTTCAAGTTGGGGCTAATAGTACAGGCATCCATCCTACATTAAAAAAGCTGTATGATGCATGCAACAGACAAGGTCTTACTGCATCCTCACCTGCCACAGAGGACTTAGCCATGGTACTGAAAGAAGTTTTAGAAACTACTAGTGGGGGCTACATTGTGCTGGATGCCATGGATGAGTGTTGTGAAACAGCAAAGGTTTTTGAATGGATGCAAAGCCTGCATGAGAAGTTTTCCATTCTTTTCACAAGCCGCTATGGCCCCAGTACAGCACATATTTTGAAGGGATGCCTCACAATTTCGTTGGAAAGTGGAAATGCCTTTATTGATGAGGATATTGCAAAATATTTGGAAAAGGAAGTAGGAGAATGTCACTTTGGAGATCTGAAAGCCGAGGTCATAGATACTTTGAAGGAGAAGGCACAGGGCCAGTGAGTTGAAAATATTTGAATGAACATGATTAAAACTAATATGACTGCAGATTCCGCTGGGTGGATTGTCAGCTAAGAACACTCAAGATTTGTGGATCACCCAGAGTGGTGCGGAAAGCTTTGAAAAATTTGCCTAAAGACTTGAAGGAAACTTATAGCCAGGCAATGCTGCGAACTTGGGAAAGAGAAGAAAATAGAGAAGATGCTCATCATCTTCTCTTATGGCTTACCTATGCATTTGAGCCTTTGACTATCAGAAAGATTGCCGATATTCTGATAATCGATTTGGACAATAACTGTATTGATGGCAAGGCTGGTGAAATGGAGGTTAAAATCCATTCAATTATTGATTCCACTCTTGTTGCAATTGACATACACTCAAATGTTCAATTGGCACATGCCTCGGTGAAAGAATTCATAATTGATAAACACCATTCATCCCAGACCGTGGGATTATTTTCAATTAATGAGCTGCTGGCTCATGAAAAAATTGCTCAAGCCTGCATAATATACCTGACACAATTCACCTCAATTGGACTTATACAAGAAGAGTGGGAGTTGGACGACAATTCACTAATGCCATATGCAGTGGAATACTGGCCCAGGCATGCAAAATTTGTGGAGGACACTGGTGAGTATCAAGGGTCCCTACATGATATAATTGTGGAATTTGCAAAGGGCGGAAAAAAAAGTTTCCGGCACTGGCTGAAGAGATATACACTGCATACAAATTACGTGAGAAAAGCTGAAGACAGATGGAAAAATGCCAACCCACTCTTTGCATTGGTATGGACTGGGTTATTGACAGCAAGCCGTAAATTGCTGGATTCTTGTGAGGCAGGAGATCTCAATCCAGGGCTCTATGCTGCTGCGAAAAAGGGGCATTTATCTATGGTCCTTGATTTATTAGGCTTGGGTGCTAATATAAATGCTCAGGGAGGTCTAGATGGCAATGCCCTTCAAGCTGCTGCAGCAGAGGGAAATGAAGAAGTAGTAAAGGTTTTGCTTGAGAAGGGTGCCAATGTTGATGCTCACTGTGGTCAATTTGGCAATGTCCTTCAAGCTGGAGCATATTCTGGAAATGAGGCAGTAGTAAAGCTTTTGCTGGAGAAAGGTAATGCTCAGGGTGATCAGTATGGCAAGGATCTTCAAATTGCTGCGGCACGGGGAAATGAGACAATAGTAAAGCTTTTGCTTGAGCAGGGTGCTGATGTCAATGGAGGTCAATTTGGCTATCCCCTTGCAGCTGCTGCAATCCACGGAAAAGAGGCAGTTGTAAAGCTTTTGCTCCAGCAGGGTGCAGATGTCAATGCTGAAAGTGATAGCCATGATAGTGCCCTTCAAGCTGCCGCAATTTATGGACGCAACACAGTGGTGGAGCTCTTACTTAAAAATGGTGCTGATGTCAATGCTCAGAATGGTAATTGTGAAAATGCCCTGCAAATTGTTGCAGGGCATGGAAATGAGGAATTAGTTCACCTTTTGCTTGAGAACAATGCTGATGTCAATCTTCAGCATCACTTATGGGGTAATGCCCTCCATGCTGCTGCTTCTGCAGGAAAGGAAAATATAGTAAAGATTTTGCTTGATAAGGGTGCTGATGTCAATGCTCAGGGTGGTGAATATGGTAATGCCCTCCAAGCTGTTGCATACCATGGTAATGAGGCAATGGTAAGGCTTTTGCTTCAGGAGGGTGCTGATGTCAATACTCAGGGTGGCAAATATGAGACTGCCCTTCAAGCTGCTGCAGCACAGGGAAATGAAAGTATAGTAAACCTTTTGCTTGATAAGGGTGCTGATGTCAAGGCAAAGGGGGGCTACTATGGGAATGCCCTTCAAGCTGCAGCCTGTCATGGCAATGAAACACTAGTAAATATTTTGCTTGAGAAGGGTGCTGATGTTAATGCTCAGGGTGGTGAATATGGCAATGCCCTTCAAGCTGCTGCAATCAAAGGAAAGGAGGCAGTAGTAAGGCTTTTGCTTAAAAAGGGTGTGGATGTCAATATTAATGGTGGTCCCTATGGCAATGCCCTTCAAGCTGCTGCATATAAGGAAAATGAGGCAGTAGTAGAGCTCTTGCTTGAAAATGGTGCTAATGTCAATGCTCAGGGTGGCCAATATGACAATGCCCTTCAAGCTGCTGCAGCTCAAGGGAATAATGCTATAGTGGGACTTTTAGTGGAAAAGGGTGCTGATATCAATGCTCAGGGAGGCCAATATGGCAGTGCCCTTCAAGCCAGTGTAGGTGTAGATGTCAATGTTCAAGGTGGTCGATATGGCAATGCCCTTCAAGCTGGAGCATATTCTGGCAATGAGGCAGTAGTAAAGCTTTTGCTTGAGAAGGGTGCCAATGTCAATACTCAGGGTGGTTACTATGGCAATGCTCTTCAAGCAGCTGCTGCTTCATCTCCCTCAAAAACAGTCCAGCTGTTGTGTAAGGTGGGTAATGATATTGATGATTGGCAAAAGGTTTTGCTTAGGAAGGGTGCCAATGTTGATGCTCACAGCAGTCAATTTGGCAATGTCCTTCAAGCTGGAGCATATTCTGGAAATGAGGCAGTAGTAAAGCTTTTGCTGGAGAAAGGTGCCAATGTCAACACTCAGGGTGGTTACTATGGCAGTGCACTTCAAGCAGCTGTAATACTGAACAATGAGGCGGTAGTAAACCTTTTGCTGGAGAAAGGTGCCAATGTCAATACTCAGGGTGGTCGCTATGGCAATGCTCTCCAAGCAGCTGTAGCATGGGGAAATGAGGCAGTAGTAAAGCTTCTGCTTGGGCAGGGTGCTAGTGTCAATGATCAGGGTGGTAAATTTGGCAATGCCCTTCAAGCTGCTGCAATCAAAGGAAATGAGGCAGTAGTAAGGCTTTTGCTTAACAAGGGTGTGGATGTCAATATTAATGGTGGTCCCTATGGCAATGGCCTTCAAGCTGCTGCATATAAGGAAAATGAGGCAGTAGTAGAGCTCTTGCTTGAAAATGGTGCTAATGTCAATGCTCAGGGTGGCCAATATAGCAATGCCCTTCAAGCTGCTGCAGCTCAAGGGAATAATGCTATAGTGAGACTTTTAGTGGAAAAGGGTGCTGATATCAATGCTCAGGGAGGCCAATATGGCAGTGCCCTTCAAGCCAGTGTACATTGCAGAAATGAGGCATTAGTACACTTTTTACTTGAGAATAATGCAGATGTCAATGTCAATGGTGGCCAATATGGCAATCCCCTTCAAGCTGCTGTATGTTCTGGTAATGAGGCAGTAGTAAGGCTTTTACTTCAGAAGGATGCTAATGTCAATGCTCAAGGTGGTGAATATGACAATGCCCTTGCAGCTGCTGCTGCACAAGGAAATGAAATTGTGGTAAACCTTCTGCTTGATAGGGGTGCTGATGTCAAGGCAAAGGGGAAGAGATATGGCAGTGCCCTCTGTGCCGCTGCCACTGCATTTAGCATGTGCAGCAATAAGAGAATAATAGAACTTTTGATTGCAAAAGGTGCCGATATCAATGCTCCAGGTGGTCAATATGTCAATGCCCTTGAAGCAGCCATTTCTTGTCAGAATATGGCAGTTATAAAGCTTTTGCTTAGCAAGGGTGCGGATGTCAATGCTCAGGGCAGTTCTTATTTTGTTGGCAATGCCCTTCAAACTGCTGTTGAAGTTGAAAACATGGCAGCTGTAGAGCTTTTGTTACAACATGGTGCTGATGTTAATGCTCAGGGTGGTTATTTTGGCAATGCCCTTACAACTGCTGCTGCAGTTAATAGAAATGGGGCAGTAGTAAAGCTTTTGTTGGAGCATGGTGCTGATGTCCATGCTCGGGGTGGGAATGCCCTTCAAGCTGCTGCATATTATGGAAATGAGGCAGTGATTGAGCTTTTGCTTGAGAGTGGGGCAAATATCAATGCTGAGGGTGGAAAATATGGCAATGCTCTTCAAGCAGCTACTGCTTCATCTCCCCCAGGAACAGCAATAGTCAAGCTGTTGCTTGAGAATGGTGCTGATATCAATGCTCAGGGTGGCCAATATGGCAATGTCCTACAAGCTGCTGCTGCTAATGGCCCTCAAAATGAGCCAATGCTTAAGCTTTTACTAGAACAGGGTGTTGATGTCAATGCTCATGGTGGTCTGTATGGCAGTGCCCTTCAAGCTGCTGCAACCAATCCCTATGGAGATGAGGCAGCTGTCGCACTTTTGCTTGATAGTGGTGCTGATGTTAATGCTCAAGGTGGTCAATTTGGCAATGCCCTTCAAGCTGCTGCTGCAAATGCTCATGGAAATCCAGCAGTGGTTAAGCTTTTGCTTGACAGAGGTGCTGATATTAATCTTCAGGGTGGTCAATATGGCAATGCCCTTCAAGCTGCTGCTGATAATGCACATGGAAATGAGACAGTGATCAAGCATTTACTTGAGAGGGGTGCAGATATTACAGTCCTGGGTGGTGATTACAGTGACACCCTCAATGCTGCTGCAATCTTGCCACAATGAAGCAGTGGTCAATGTTCCTGTTGTCATTTCCCAGGCCAACAATAGTATTGAATTTTCTACTTCTCATTGGCAAAATCTTCCAACCTGTTGCAATACACCTTTTGTATAGGAATACAACCATAAGTGACTGTACTTAAAAATTCAACCATGTCAGACCAATGTTACAATATGATGTTAAACTGAGTGAAAATGTACCTGATTGAAATTTGAGTGAATTGGGAACATGTCAAAAATACCAAGTTCCATATGCAAGCTATGAATAGTCATAGGTCAGCAATCTATACTTAGCCTGACGCCTCAGAATCTCTGCTTGACAGGAAAGCTCATGTCATCTGGGCCAGAGCCAGTGCAACATAAAATTGTGTCAGAAAGTACTGGCAGAAAGAATCCAAGAATAAAAATTTGAATGCCATTCCTCAGATATGAATGAGAGGAAATGCCAAGGGTTTGTAGTTGTTTTTAAGAACTCTACTCAAGGTCCAGCAGAAAATACATATCCATGTTCCAGACCCACTTGATTGAGGACCAGACTGCAGAAAACATAGACTCCCAGATTGAATGAGAATGCAAGGCACCAACATCACACCCTAATCCCTTGTTGCTTAGCATACCAGCATTCAGTGGAGAAAGAATTGCAAAAACTTGGTAGAGCAGCCTCATGGCATTGTGCTCAGATTAAATCAATGAATGCCTTCTGGCCTCTAGGGTGAGTAGATTTTGAGAAGAGTGTGAAGCAAAATTTAAGGTTGTCACAATTTGGAATTGAAGAAAGGCAAGCGCAAGATGTGCTTGTTGATTTCATTGATTTGGTCTGGGCCAGGTACCTGTTCCAAGCATACTGGACCAATGTAATCACTCCTAGTTTTGCACTTGTACATCTCAGTGTTGCCGCAGTCCGGTCCATGAGCCCGGTGAACCTGGTCCGAACCTGAATAAAATACCATGACATTCATTTGAACCAACAATAAAAAAGACCATATCTTGTTCAACCACTTAAATGCTACTTTAGTTCATATATACCAACTCATGTAAAGTATTCTGATTGCTTCTAATTACATATCTAGTTGAATGGGACCTAGGCCTAAATATTAATAGAAGAAAAGCAGTAGTCTTCTGTTCAAACTGTTTAAACAGGTTCTAGTCCTTCAGATTCCACACAGTGCCATGAAAGGAGCAGTTCAATTAGTTGGAACATGTTTAGAATCAGCGAGATAGTAGATTAGGCTCAGGTAGGACAAGAGTCAACAGCACAGTTTGAGCAGTTTAAATGCACTTAACATGAGAAAAAGACTGAGCTTGCTGGAGGAAACACTGGAAAGTTCTTCAGCCACTGAAGGGATGTGTCAACCACTTCAATGAAGAAGAACATTTCCCCCTCCAGCAGAATGTCCACATCCACCCTGGGTAGCCAATTTTTGTGTACCCTACTGCCACAGTATTTCTGACAGTGGAGGGCTAAGCAGAGAACTTGCATGAACATCATTCAAAGCAGCAGCAGTGACAAGGGAGGTAGCAGCTGCAGAAATTGTTGAATCTTTACTACTGTGTGAAGTCAGAGCTGTGGGAAGGGGTTCTGTTGAAGTAGGGTCCAAGACTGCTGAGGGATGAGTGCATTAGAATGACTGCAGGTACAACGACAGTCTCATTTGCCAATGCAGAAGCTGTTTCATTAGGTTGAGTGAGTGATCCATTGGCAGTAATGGGCCCAATTTAAGCCCAGGCATGTAATTGATGAATATTGATGATTTCACCTTGCATTACACATGCTGGCTGCAGTAATTATAATCTGACAGCTAAAGTCTACAATTACACTTGGTAGTGGTAACCTTAATGGAAATGGAACTATTTGAGAAAAGGGGATCCATTTCATGAAAAGGTATACCATTTCATGAAAAGGTATACCATTTCATGAAAAGGTATACCATTTCATGAAAAGGTATACCATTTCTGTTCAATACAGAATGCTTGAGACATTGCTCTAGCATTTGTCCATGCTAGCAGACCCACCCAATTATAGTGATGGTCTCTTATAAAAGCAGGTGTATTGTTGGAACCACATATGAATTGTACAACTGAAAAGGGTTACCATTACTAGAGACTATTATGAGTGACTGGCAGGCTGGACTGATAATGAACCAAATTGCTCTGATGCTGAGAACAAGATGGCTACAGCCTTACAGAACCTAATTAAAGATGAGCTGACTAGAGATACTGGATCTCAAAAGGAAATAAGGTTATAGATCCTTTTGATCTAAGGGACACCATTCAATGGCAATGGGTAGCCACCTATGAATAATGAGCTATGATATTAGAATTAAAGGACACCTCTTCTTTAGAAAGAGACACAACTAGATAGACACCCTGAATGAGTGAAGAAACAGTTGCACTGCAGAAGTGGGAGTGGGTTATTTCTCAACCCATCTGCACAGAATCAAACAAATCTGACTCAAGTTGTTCAGGTTTAAAAACTGATGAAACTACCTATTAAGACTTATTGGAAACCTTTGGATCTCTGAAATGTTTACCTATAAAAGAAACTATAATTTGAAAGAGAATTATTTAAAAATGATTTCATATTAAATGGTAAATATTATTTTTGAGTAGTATAAATATGGTCATTAGTCTACTCTTTAATCAAGTAACCTTTGGAATGTAATGGTCTCTGTGTGAAGTGTTTGATTATTTTCTTGCCCAGAATGTGGTTGTATACTTGCCATGATTAGCAGTTGAGTTGCTCCCACATTTCTGATAAAGCTACTTTAAGCCTAAAGCCCTTTGAACATATATTTTGGTTGAGACATTGAAAGTTGATGAATAGTTCCTCATTGTGGAACAGCTTGGAACATTTGGAAAATATGGATCATTACTACCTCTTCAAATAGTTGAAGTTTCAACAACAAAAGGATCAATCAGGTTAACTGATTTGTCCTCATATTGCAGAACCTTTGACAATGCACCCCTTGCACCCTTAACTACAAATAACCTCATTAACTGGAGCCCACTGTGAGGGGGACCAGGATAAAAACTATATAAAACTTTGATTGATAGATTGGCAATATTTGAATCATCAACCTTTTGATCAAGGCACCACTTTATTTTCAAAAATTTCATGTTCCAGTTTGTTATGCCCTACACTATTTTTTTCGCTCTTTCCAACCAGTACACTCACCCCACAACTCGATGATAGTTCTACCATTCAACCCAGACTCCCCAAATCTGACACACATTTCTCGAGACGAGCTAATCAGTTACTCATTCCAACTCCTATTCACAAGACCACATGTCTTCCCGCAGAGTATAAAAGCCTTGTACTTACATATCTCATGATAATGCTGTTATTACCTGAACTATCTTGACCTGTGTTGTTTCTATTCTCTTGTTCACTAGTTTCTAATATTATTCTGCTTAACACTGAGTCAAGCAAACCCCATTGACACCAAGTCACTGGCGTATCTACCTCTCACTTGTTGAACCAATCAACAAGACTATTTGACTGCCATAGCCTTTTGAATATTCTGTCTCGTAGGGTAAATGGACACCGAGTCATGAACCTCCTGAGTCAACCCTCATTAATACTGTCTTAATGAGTTCTTTTGATATACAATTTCTAGTTGCACCAAGCTACTAGATTCATTAATTGACACTTGAGGATCATTCCTCCACATCCAATACCCAAACTGTACAGGACTCATTCACTTGTCATATGTAGCAACTCCCCATCACATATTCTGTCTCAGCTGTGGTATAATAAATCACTTTCTATTCTTTGAACCTACTACAAGCCTCTAACAACAAAGGTAGTAAAAGGTCCTAACAAAATAACAGCATTCTCTCCATCACTGAGATGTCTGGGGAACCTGCAAAATGTTTTGTAAGTGAACAAGAAAGACAGCGTCAAGAACAAGAATGCCAAAGAGCAGCGAGAGCTACAAGGTTCCAGAGAAGAGAGGAGCAATGTGGAGCTCCTACACTGGATGACCGCTCAGTTTCATCAGCACCTGCGAGAGGTGCCATCCCCTCAAGAACAGGGGAAATTTTGGAACATAATGATAGAGACCTGTTTGACCTGGAAAATCCTGTCGAACACAGGTCTCCTCATGTTCTGGGACACCTGGTCTCGACACCATATGTTTCAAGTCACTCCCAGCGAGGTCAGCCATATCATATGGTAGCTAGAGCTGACTTGAGGCTAGCCATGAGGCCAACACAAAGTGCCCCAATAACACCCAAAAAGGGAAGGGAACAAGAAACAATTCATTTATCAGAATTAACTCGTTCCCCAGAAGATCCTTGAGGCTTTAGTGTGGGAGTCAGCTTGACATGCCCCTTCCACACACCAACTCATCCTGAGAACAAGGATTATTATGAAGATATTGGCATATCTCCAACAACACGATATACATCTATAGGAGTGAGACATGAGGTCATCTCCCCATTAGAACATATCAGATGTCCACTTCCTCTCACACCAAGAGAAGAAGAATCTAAATTTGCATTGCAACAATCAGAACGAGAAATAAGTCAGGGGTTATACCCATTGGGTCCACTCTCATTAAGGGGCCCATGGTCTCCATTCAATTTAAAATGGTCTACTCCGATAGTAGAAAGTGATGTGATACAGACTCAGGGATTGTTGAGTCCAATCCCTGATATAAGTAGAAGAACCATCTCGTCGCTGGAGCAAAGCAGTCCGTTACCTGCTCCTCCAATGACAGAAGAATTCATGAAGGAGACACAGAGTTGGAACTGTGAGAGTTCCTTAATGTCTCCTCCCTACCCAAATGTTTGTGTTGTACTGTCGACAGAATTAACACATCAATTGGTTGATCTACTTCAAATCAATCAATGCACATGTTTTGAATTAATAAAGGCAATGCGACACTATATTCGAATTATTAACAGTCAAGACCCAGAAATGAAGGACAATTTCTGGGTACTAGCTGCCTATTTTCAGAAACATTTAATGCAATGACCTTCCCAGCTACCTAATGGAATAAATAATGAAATATTCCAGTCGAAAGAAGTATACAAAGGAGCCCTATGGCTATCACAGCTGATTATGGATCCTGAACAAATGGAAATGGTGAATGAGGCCACCATGAGGCGTCTCAAGTCAATACAAAAATCTCAAATCGATTTTCCACTCAATACAATAGTGGATAATGAAAAGAGGAAAACGCTAAACTCTCCTATGTTATCATTACTAGATAAAGTGGAACAAGGATGGTCCACAAGAGCAGACAACCTTATTGGGGGTTACAGTTATACCAGTCAATTTTGGGACCAGCAGAAAATAGCTCAGGTGGCAAAGGAGTATTGTAGATCTATGGGAAATACTACTACTCCAAGTTATGAGGGTCTGGAAGAGTTGAGACAACTTCCACCCACTGATCTGGACTGCAGGCTACTAATAGTACCCAAAGAAAGGGGTGAACACCAGGTGAGGACAGCCGATGGGGTTTGGGAACTCAAACCCTCCTCAGGAAAGGCTCGAAAGGAGGAGAATGAATTCTTTTCAGAAAGAACTGCAAGACATTTGGCATTGCAAAATGCCTGTGACACGCTGATGAGTGTGATAAATCCTCAAGATGAGGATATTTGCCTAGTGAAGCAGTACAAGGAGAGAATCCATGGAGATGTGGGAGGCTCATGGGTAATAAGAGCCCAGATGGAATCAGTGTCAGATGAGCCAGAAGCTGCTATGACCACAGGGGATCCTCATATGAGTCTCAAAACCCAAACCAAGCAGGAGATTTTCTCTCCCAGAGCAGAACATTTACAAGCTGGAAGCTCAAAAGTACATATTGGAGGTGAAATTCCTCTCAATGCAGCTCTACAATTAGAAAGATGGGCTGCCCGAGACAAGTATGCTGTATCGACAACTCATTTTGCTAATGAAACTCACCCTGTGGGTCAATATCCTGAACAAACAGTGACAGAGCCCAATTTGGGACACTCATTATGGCTGAATCATTTGGGATTCAGGACTGACAGTCTGACATATCATAGAAGAGAAACACCCAAAGCTTTCCATGAGAATAATCAGTTGGAAGGACTGGGTTGGAATGCAAGGGGTTTGGTGAATTCCCCAAATACCACAGGACTGGGAATTCCTTTCTCATCTTGATATTCAGATCCTGGAAACACAGCCCAAGTTGGTGCACAGCAAAACCAATGAGAGACGTCAAGACCAGGTCAGGTAAAATGGTGGAATATGGCATATACCCCACCTTCAGGGGAAAGGAACGAATTTGAGAACAAAGGATTTAACTTTGTGAGAAGTCAAGATAACCAGGATCTCTCATTTTCCAAAGACCAGCTTTGCCCTTCAGCTCTCAAGACTCACTACCCAATGCCCCACTAGAGAAAAAGGAATTCACCCCCCTGCAAAACATAAAGGGTATAAGGAAAGTGGTTAATCCTTTCACTAGGGAATTGAGTCGCCAGATTTCCCAACCACCGAGAACCACAGAAGTCCCCCCTCAACAGCCTGCAGCTCAACAAACAGTGCATGTCCCACCACCAGTAGTTGTAGAAACTGCTCCTCAGGCCGCAGGATTCACTCCACCTGTATTTACAGCTGCTCCTAGGCAATACATCCATCCGACTGGCAGAAATTTCAACTCGATACCTGCAATTCCACATAGAACACCTGAACGAGTAACAAATGATTATCACCCTATCATCTTGATGCATCAGGAATCTGTGAGAGTTCCAGCTGAACAATATTGGAGATCAGGGACTCAAGAGTATAGACCCTATGTAGTGGAGCCAACATATGACTACTCGAATCATGCCAGTACCTACAGAGGGTATGGAGTAGCAGGAGCTCCAGGAGGACCTCCAGGAGGACCTCTGTATGGAGGAGTCACGCAGATGGGAGGAATTAGTGATGGAAATTCAGAAAGAGAAAGAGGTAGTAGAAATGGCAGTTTTAGAGGGGGATCTGGAGGTGGTGGACCAGGGGGACCGGGGGGACCAGGAGGACCAGGTAGCCCAGGAGGACCACCTGATGATCCTGACAATTGGGGTTCAAATCAGGACACATATTGGCACCCGGCAAATGGATGGGTAGCTGTACAAGGCCCCAGAGGCAAGAGAGGAGAACTGGGTCCTGCAGGATGAGACCTGAGTCAGATTCTAGAATTCAATCAGCGAAAAGATCAATTAAATAAGGAAGCAAAACTCAATGTCAAAAAACCTGACCCTTTCAATGGTTCTGATAGGTGGAAATGGGAACCTTTCCTCTCACAAGTTTGTTGCACTTTCATGGCCAAACCTACTATCTACAAGAATGACTCAGATAAAATTGGTTTTGCTGTCTCATATCTGACAGGGGCAGCAGCTACTCACTACAATAATTTGCTGAAACAGGAAGAGGCTGGGATCCCTGTCCCTGCTCTCCATACTTGGATTGACTTTGTCGCAGAATTCACATCGTATTTTGGATTATTCAATCCTGCACGAGATGCACAGGTGAAACTGGCCTGGATCAAGCAGATGGACAATGAATTGTTTGCGACATTTATTATTTGATTCCAGGAGTATGTGTTCAAGATGGGATACAATGACATGGCATTAGTAGCAATGCTCTGAGGGGTGGTAACAAGGAGTCTCGATGTTACAGTAGCGGCTCAAACTCATCCCCCTCAGAATTATCCACAATGGGTACAGTGATTCCAGGAGTTGGACAATTCAATTTGTGCAACCAATGCAGCTCATTCTCATGGAGGAAATTCTGGTTTCGGGATGTATAATCCTATGGCCCCATTGAATCCTCAAAACTCTAACCCGCAACAAGGATCCAATAATAATAACCCCCAGCAAGCAGGGGGTCAACAAGGTAGGAATCAAGGTAATTGGACCAATCAACAAAGAGGAGCTGCAGCTTGGGATAGTAATGTAAATTCAGACAATATTAGTGGTACAGTATATGGACAATCTGAAGACTTTGTGAGTGCCTCAAGTCAGAATGGAAATAGTGGAGAAGGCTTAGAAAATCAGGGAGGAAATGACGGAGTCTCAAAAAACCCAGGAGACAAAGAATTCCTATGGGCAATTCAAGCTGCCAGGACCCCTGAGCAAGTTGAAGAGTTCTGTCAATGTTGTAAACTGGGACTCTGCTATAATTGTGGTGGATCAGATCATATTGGTAAAGATTGCAAGAATCAGAAGAATTGGGACCCTCCAAAAAATGGAACTTTGAGTATAAACAATCAACAAAGTGACCAGTTGAGGGCTGCAACCTTTACTCTAGAAGGGAGCCCACCTAACAATGAGATTTGGAATGTCAAGATAGAAAACGACTCAGGAAAAGTGGAGGGGATTCCAGAGACACATTGAGAGCAGCCTGGAATCCAAAAAACCCTGCTCAAGCAGTCTGTCATGGGGCAGTAATAGAAAAAACATCCCCAGCTTGTCTCTTGTCTTGCTCAAACAACTCATTTCTCATCTTGACACATTTCCCCTTCTCCGATCCCAAAAATCTAAGCTATAATACTCTTATTGATTCAGGCACGACTTGTTCTTTTATTGATAAAAGCCTTGGGGAAAAATTCCCAAAAAATATCTCTGATTTAGATACTGCAATTCCACTTGAATTATTTGATGGTCAGCCAACTTCGGCAGGGGATATAACAAAAATTTTTAAAGATACTATCAGCTTCGCCAATGGTTCAATTCAAACAGTCGAATTCCTAATAACCCAACTACACCCAACAGCTCCTATCGTGTTAGGTTTACCATGGCTCAAAGAATTCAATCCTGAAATAAATTGGAAGGATTTGACTTTGACATTCCAAGGAAGAGAACAAATTTCAGCTTCACTAGTTGATTCGTTCACCGGTACATGGAACTCAAATAGTAGCGAGAAGCAGGATACATCAATCCCTGACTCAAAACACGAATCAGCCTATAATGAACAAGTAAACAAAGAGAAAATGTGGATGTAGACTCTTTGGTTTTGGAATTCAACGAATGGTTGATTTATACGAATTGGGATAATGATTACGACAAGGATCTCAAAAAATGGAAAAATAAATACAATATAGGGGACAATGGAAGTGGTTACTCTGAGAAAGCATTGAAAGCTTGGGCAGAAAGGATTGACGAAAGAAGTTCAAAACTGCCAGCATACAAGCAGAAACAGAGGTGGATATATAAACAAGTCAGAAAATTGCATCAGGATTCTATTCCACAAGGCCTGTCAACAAGGGTATTAAATATCTCAAAAACCTCTGCACTCCAGCAACAGAGAAAAGGTATGAAACAAGGGATGAAGATAGGAAAACCCAAAAAGGTCAAAAGGAGAATGGGTCCAAACCTCCCAGGCAAGGCAGTAAGTCTCATAAGTGCAGCTGCAATGGACACTATAATATGAGACAGGATGCCTGCCTATTTCCTGCATATCACCACAGTCTCGAATCAAGTGAATAATGATGATACCACTAATACAGAAAAATCTGCAACTCACAAGTCAATTTGAGGAAATAGGGAAGCTACAGAAAAACTTCTGACAGAAGCAGAGACTGGAGAATCTTGAAAAGATGAAGAAGAGATACTCAAACATGTTCCTGAGAAGTATCAAGACTTCTTGGACATGTTCTCCCCAGGAGAGGTGAAGGTCTTACCTCCACACCATCTGTACAATTTAAAAATCAAGATGGAAGGGGACTCAGCCCCTCCCTTTGGGAAACTCTATAACATGTCAGAAATGGAACTAAAAGCCCTAAAGGATTACATAGATGATATGCTAGGGAAAGGGTTTATTAGAGCCTCCAACTCGCCTGCTGGGGTTCCAGTTCTATTTGTAAAAAAGAAGGATGGAAGCCTAAGGCTTTGTGTTGACTATCAGGCCTTGAATCAAATCACAAGGAAGAATAGGTATCCCTTACCCCTTATAGGTCCACTCATTGACCAACTACGAAGGGCAAAATACTTTACAAAACTTGATTTGAGAGCAGGATATAACAATGTCCAAATAGCAGAAGGCCACAAATGGAAAACAGCATTTTGTATGTGATATGGATCCTACAAAATGTTGGTCATGCCCTTTGGATTAACAAATGCCCCCTCGGCTTTCCAATTTTTTATGAACAACATTTTCCATGATTTACTGGATGTATGTGTGGTTATTTACTTGGACAACATTCTCATTTATTCAGATGACAAAAAAACCCATGAGGAACAAGTCCGAAAGGTATTACAAAGGCTACGAGACAACCACCTACATGCGAAACCAGAAAAATGCAGTTTCAATACCAACACAGTTGAATATTTGGGGGTAATAATAAATCCCAAAGGAGTGTTGATGAATCAGTCCAAAGTCAAAGCCATAACATCTTGGCTGGTTCCATGGAATATAAAAGAACTGCAATCATTCTTGGGTTTTGCAAATTTCTATTGCAGATTGATTGACAATTATAGCGGCATAACAAAAGCCCTAATGTCACTACTGTGAAAGGATGCCATTTGGCATTAGGACAAGTCATGTCAAAGGTGTTTTGACTTATTAAAAAATGCCTTTACACATGCCCTGGTGCTACAACATTTTGATCCAGAAATTCCAATTATTCTGGAATGTGACACATCAGATTGGGCAATAGCAGGAATATTGTCTCAGCTGGATCCAAAAACTGGAGAAATACATCCAATTGCTTTTCATACTCAATCCATGGTACCAGCTGAAATAAATTACAATATCTATGACAAGGAATTACTGGCTATTGTGGAATGTTTTAAAGTTTGGAGAGCCTATTGTGATGGTTCAAGATTCCAAATCCAAGTTTATTCTGATCACAATAACCTGCAGTGGTTTACGACTACCAAACAGCTGTTGGCGAGACAGGCGAGGTGGTCAGAGGCATTATCAGGATTCGACTTCTGAATCAACTATAGACCAGGAACTTTGAGAGCAAAACCAGATGCCTTGACAAGACGAGCAGATGTATACCCAAAGAAAGGAATTGATAGGGACTCTGCTAGAGCAGGAAGAGAGCAAACATTGATTCCTCTGGAATGACTCAATGCAGCATTGCTTTTGAATGAGAATTTGTTATTAGAATGGATTCGAAAGGCGGAAAAAGATGAATTCATGTGAGACACAATAAAGCAGATTCGAGAAGGAAAGATTAAAAATGTGGTATTCAAAAATGGATTACTTAAATGACAAGGTCATATATATGTCCCTAACGATACAGACCTTCAACAAGACATACTATCTGCCTATCACAATCACGCACTCAGAGGACATCCAGGCGAGAAGAAAACAAAAAAGATACTCAATCAGTTGTTCTTTTGGAAAGGAAGCAGCAAGGATGTACATCAATATGTACAAAGCTGCCATACTTGTATAAGATCCAAGGCTAGAAGAACTCTCCAATATGGGAATCTGAAACCTCTACCCATTGGGCAAAGACCCTGGAGCTCAATTTCAATGGACCATATAGTACAACTCCTGAAAGCAGGAAAGGAACAATTTGACGCAATCCTAGTAGTAGTAGATTGGCTCATGAAACAAGCCATCTATATTCCCTGCCACATGACAGACACTGCAAAGGATTTCACAAGACTATTCCTCAAAAATGTATTCTCGAGACATGGGCTACCAGTGGATATTGTCTTGGATTGGGGAAGCTTGTTCATCTCCCAGTTTTGGAAGGAATTGTGTAAGATACTTGGTATCGAGTCTCATCTCTCGATGGCATATCACCCTCAAATGGATGGACAGACAGAGAGAACTAATCAAAGCCTCAAAGGTTACCTAAGAATCTATATATCTTACAACCAAGACAACTGGGATGCCTTATTACCTATTGCAGAATTCGTATACAACAACACTCCCCATTCAACTACGGGAGTAACACCCTTCTTTGCAAATAAAGGATACCATCTGAAACTTTCAATTAACCTATCAAAGGTGAACAACTCGGAAGCAAACCAGTATGCTACCGAGTTAAAAGAAATACACAAATATTTAAAACAACAAATATATGAAGCAAACAAGGCAGCAGCGAATCAGTTCAATTGTCACTGTGCCAGAAATCCTGATTGGAAAAAGGGCAACCAAGTCTGGTTGGATATGGGTAACATCCAAACAAGAAGGCCTACCAAGAAATTGGATCACAAGTAGACAGGACCCTATACAATACTCAATAAAATAGGATCTCATGCATATCGACTCGAGTTACCGGGGGACCTACAATAAATCCACAATGTATTCCATGTCAATAGACTAAAACCCCACCACATGGATCCTTTCCAGCGAGTTGTATTGCCTCCCCCACCAATCTTCATTAAAGGGGAACTGGAATATGAAGTTGAGTCGATAAAAGACAGTCATCCAATGGGAGAAATGGACAGAGGAATCCAGTATTTAATCAAATGGAAAGGGTATGATGAGGAGTCCTGGATTCCCTGGAAAGGTATGGTAGGAAGTATTGATTTAATTTGCAAGTGGGAGAAAGTACACCTGAGAAAATGAAAGTTACCTCTTGAGCTCCTCAAAGAGCTCAAAAGCCTAGCCCTGCGAGATGAGGAGGAAAGGGAGTTGAGACAGGCAGTCAAAGCTGTCATTTAATCAGGAGAAATGACTCTTGAAATTGAAACCTCAACCTTAAAGGGGGGGTAAAAGCAATACTTCAAGTTTTCGTCTTCAATTTCTCGACACATTTCATTTTCATTATTAAAATCATAACAAATTCACAATTCTATTTCAGGGAAATAAAGCATACAGTAGGCATAGATTGGGATATACAAGTACAGAAGGTTGGAACAGAAGGACTAGTCAAAGGACGACTTGCATAATTCATCATGTTCGGCTCGAACATCGAAAGGGATTCCAAATACTTCCTCCAGTTCCTGGGCATATAAATCCTCAACATGCTCGATCTCCATCTGCTCCTGTATATCCTGCAAGGTCAGAGCCATATGGAGGCTGGGATCTGCCAATTCATCTTCATTCTTCTCGACCAACAAATAGGTCAAAGGATCCTCCCTGGTGCAAACAAAGTAGGCATTAGGGTGACCAGATGAAAAAATCACTACAGGAGATGTATTGCATTTCTCGACAAGAGTACTGGGAAGGGAAGTGGTATCGAGAGAAGGAACAAAATTGGATAGGGAATCAGGAGTGGAGTCACTCTTTGTCTTAAAAGGAAAGGATTCAGATGAAGGACCACCCCATACATCCATAGGGGCAATGGTGCTGGTAGTCACTGGTTCCAAGGGCAGATCTCCAATATTCAAGAGACAATGAAGCTCCTCATAAACGCTGTGAAATTGAGATAATTCAACTCCATGCCCCTGGGCCAAAGCTTCAGCAGCCAGTTGGAGGTTGTGGGACTTGACAAGAGAGTCTTGCAACTCCTTAATAACCTGATCTTGCTCCTTAATGGTCACTTTAGCAGTTTTGTGAAGATATCTGGCTTCCTGGGTGTCTTGCTAGGAAGGATCAGTGAGTCATGGAAACCCTATGACAAGTCAAAAAGACATACAGATGACTTGAGCATCTTATCTTCAAATTCCTGTGTGGTTCAACTCAGGAGTTCTTGCAACTCATGGATCTCATTGGATTGACCCTCAACAACCCTCTGCAGTCACCCAAACTCACAATGAGCTTGGTTCACAAGGATGTCCTGATCAGATACAACTTGAGAGATACTCTCAGCAGCATCAGCGAGATGATCTAGGAATGAAGCAGAGTCAAAGGGAGAAGGGAAAGCCATGACAAGGGAGGATAGAGAAATGAGGATAGAGAAATAGTCTCAAAAAGTGTCCTTTTATCGAGACAAGGATGCCCAATACAAACCTAATAAGGGATAAAATGTGCAGCCACATGCATATGCCTCATGGAAATTTTTGAATACTTCAATTCTCAGGAGATCTCTTATTTTGAACCTAGGGCAATTTCTTATTCACACAAAGGAGGGGCCCAAAAAAGAAAAAGATTTAATATAGGAAGGGAAGTACAAAAAATTCAGAATAGGGATCTATCGATATACAAGAAATCTATGAGCCAAAAGTCCTAGGAACTACTGGAAGAAGGCTTTGTAGGCGAGGCAGCAGCAAACTGCCCTCAGACTGACTTGAAAAGCCATCGAAGTTGGGCAAATTCTTCATCTTGTGACTTCGACTCTTCTGCTGCGACTTGACAGGCCTCCTCACTTGCAGCCAACTTCTTCTTCAACTCCTCTATCTCACCATCTCAAGTTTCCATTGCTCCCCTTAATTGTTGAACCTCCTATGAGATATCATATCAAAACACTAAACCAGTCAAAACAGGAAGGAAGAAACTCACCGATGACTGAGTGTCACCCTTGAAATGCCTCACGAAGGATTTCAGATGGGTCAGTTCCTCATCCTTTTCCTGCAACTGGCTGTCTCGTGAGGACACTTGCTCCTTCAAATGGAGATTCTCAGTCTCCAAATGATCCAACTTCTGTGACAAAGCTTGATACTCCCAATAGGCTCAGAGGAGCTCATCTTGCTGAGCATCAACAATACTGGTGGAGGACAAGTTGATCATCGAGAGGGACTCAATGAACTGGGTTAACCTGTAATTTGAGAATGGGGTGGGAGGTTCAGAAGAAGGATGATTCTATGAAGGGAATGAGGAAACAATTAGCAATACAACAAAAAACTGGAAATGAAGAAGTTACTCACCAGTTGTTCCTTGAGTTCATTAAAAACACCTTGAACCATCCCATCCACTAAAGCCCAGAGATCTTGCTCTATCATTTTCTTACTGGGACCAGACAACAATTCAGCAATCCATGTAATGATGCATTCAATTGCAGTTTGAATCACTAAAAACGGAGTTAGTTAGGATGACCATATGAGTGAAAACAACATTCAAAAAAAAAAAAAAAGAGAAAACTTACTCTCATCTCGAGACAGAATAGAACCATCAGAAGGAACCAGTTTGACGAGAGGTTCAAAAAACCAAATCTTCAAACTGGAGACCTCACGATAAGACCACCTATTGTTGACTTGCCAAATGACTGCAGGCTTCATTGGAACTGGAGCAGGCACTGCGGGAATAGGAACAGATGCAGGAGGGACATCCTCCAGGTAGTCCAAATCCATGGAATCCATGGCATTGGGAACCTCCATTTTGACATCGACATCTACGGGGTCATGAACGACCTCCTTCCCCTTGCAAGATGAAGCTGGAACAACTGGTTCACAATTTGGTTCCCCTAAATGCACCCTCTCCTGCCAAAGGAGCTGACTCTTTCAAAAGGCATCCAAGGAGATGACTAGAACAATGATGAGTATTTTTCCTACCACAGACTTGCCGGACTTACCTGCTTTTCTTTTGCTCTCCTGAGCCCTCGGTTTCTCTGACGCCAATCCCAGCTCCTCCAGATGTTTGCAATAATAAGGGTAATCACACAGCCCAGTTGTTAGGGCAGTCCATTCCTCATCCTGAATGACAAAGTTCCCATGACTTGACACAAAGCGATAGGCAACGATGAGGGGAAGCTTTGCAAGGACATGGAACTGTAAGAGTCAGAAGATGCTTTTGAAGGAGCAAAACTTTTTGCTTGTTGGGTAGTTTGTCTTGCAAGTGGCACAGGAAAGGGAACTTGAATGAAGGAAGCAAGAGGATTGGAGATTATGTGAAGCACAATACTTGCAAGAAGGGTAGAGTGTAAATATCTTATGCCACTCATCAGCAGGTACCTGCTCCAAAACCTCCGGACTCGAATTGGTGAGATACGCATTGTCATAAATGGATTGGACATTGGAGGGAAGGGAAGAAGGGGTACTGGCAGAAACCAGGATAGAGGGATACTCAAGGAGCGAACTACATTCAAACACCATGCATTGCATCTTCTTGGCCGCGGGGGGAACAGAAGGAAGAGCGTTGGAGAGAGGAACAGATGACACTGGGTGGATGGCTTGGGGAAATTTGAAGATAATCTGAGGTTTTAACCCTCCTGAAGCACTTGATGATGCAACAGGTTGGTTGGGAAATGCTTGAGAGGATGACATAGTGGTAATAGGAAGAGAAGAAATTGACTCAAAAACCCAGAGTGCCAGCTTTATAAGGGCTTCAGACTTAGAGTTTTCGATTGAAATCTGGCAGCCAGCACATTGAAACTCAATCTGATGGCATGGCAGTCACAACACCATGTTGCATCAAAAGCTACACATCCTTTCAAGGGCTCAAGGACCTTGGGGGGGGGTAATGTTATGCCCTACACTATTTTTTTTTGCTCTTTCCAACCAGTACACTCACCCCATGACTCGATGATAGTTCTACCATTCAACCCAGACTCCCCAAATCCAACATGCATTTCTCAAGACAAGCTAATCAGTTACTCATTCCAACTCCTATTCACAAGACCACATGTCTTCCCGCAGAGTATAAAAGCCTTGTACTTACATATCTCATGATAATGCTGTTATTACCTGAACTATCTTGACCTGTGTTGTTTCTATTCTCTTGTTCACTAGTTTCTAATATTATTCTGCTTAACACTGAGTCAAGCAAACCCCATTGACACTGAGTCACTGGTGTATCTACCTCTCACTTGTTGAACCGATCAACAAGACTATTCGACTGCCGTAGCCTTTTGAATATTCTGTCTCGTAGGGTAAACGGACACCAAGTCATGAACCTCCCAAGTCAACCCTCATTAATACTGTCTTAATGAGTTCTTTCAATATACAATTTCTAGTTGCACCGAGCTACTAGATTCATTAATTGACACTCGAGGATCATTCCTCCACATCCAATACCCAAACTGTACAGGACTCGTTCACTTGTTGTACGTAGTGACTCCCCATCACATATTCTGTCTCGGCTGTGGTATAATAAATCACTTTCTATTCTTTGAACCTACTACAAGCCTCTAACAACAAAGGTAGTAAAAGGTCCTAACACAGTTCATCTCAGAGCACCCAGAGCTCTCAAAGAGCAGGTGTTTTATCTCTAAATGAGTACAAGAGAATTGGCACTGACTAGTGTTGCTGTGGCTCACGAATAAGCCAGCTAATAGCTGGAGCCGATCAGGGGCTGGAGCTGAGCCGGTTAGCCAGCAGGTGCCCTCATGTGAGCCAGCTTCCCACGGCTCCAAGCTGAATGTTGCAGCTTGGAGCTGGCTCACAGTCGACTCCTACTGGCTCAACTGTCAATCACCTTACAACCATCCAGAAATTCACTTCAAATCTCACATTTCATCTTTTGGTTCACTGAAGACCCTTTCTTGCATTAGTCTTTGCTTCTATTGAAAACTGCATGGATATTTAATATGGGTATCAAAGTACTTTCCTGCAAAAAATACAGCTACAACTTTTAATCAACTCCCATTTTGAGACTGCATTCAACAATTTCGCCATGTTCACTACTGTATCCAAACACTGTCACATGTTACTACATTGTGCCATGTCACTCATGTCATTACATCAGGCAATGTAACTATGTTGGTCCACAGCATCCACTAAGTGCTCATTCGAGGCTTAGCAGCCTGTACTTTTGTTCACTTGCACCCTTATTGTATTGGACAATCATTGTAGAAGTATTCTATATTGATTTCAAAGGGCTTTTTGCATCTGGCTAGCCAGCTTGAAGTCGGCTCGACCCCAGCTCAAGTTGGCTAAAGCTTTTTTAAGTCAGCTCATTCCGGCTATTGAGCCGTCTGAGCATGAGAGCTGCAGCTAGGTGAGTCGACTTACAGCTAGCTGAGCTGCAGCAACACTAGCGCTGACAAGCATACCATCTTTGCCAGCTGACAAATCTTTTGACCTAACTATCAGTGATTTTCTGAGATCTCCAGTAGAGCTGAGACAGATTCAACCAACTGCAGTCTTGCCCATTTCTACAACACCTCCTAACTCACCACCTTTATCTCTGCAAAACAGTCTTCAACCTGATTGCCCTGACAACTTATACAGACCCAATTCTGAACTTGACTATTTTCCACCTCAATCTTCAAGCTCTCATGTTGACTCTTCAATGCAAACAAGACTTTCTCTTATCTCTCAATATGGACCCAATACTATCATCAAATCTATTTTTGTTACTTTTCATTGTTCTTCTTCTAATTCAGTTATGCCTTCTAATAATCCTAACAATCCTTTTAGCAATTCAGTTGGGTTGCCTCCCTTAAGCTTGAGTGCCCAAGCCCAGCTTGAACAAGTAGTCAAAAAGCTACCAAAGAGTTATAAGAATCCTCCTATATGGGACCTTTTGCAACCTCATCTTCTTGTCCATTGGCATCAAGCCTTGGAATCAATTTTTGATGGTGTGGCAGTGACTGAGGAGCAATTGAAAATAAAATTTGCTCTTGATTGGGTAACCTTTCTGATGAAAGATATCCTAATTTCATTCTCCTCTGTAACCACACCTAATTGGAAAATTTTCAAAAGAGATCTTAAGACTTTGTTTCTGGATACCATTGATGATGAGTGTGGATCCATGTACAAGCTCAAAGAGATCATTGATTGGATTACTCTGATTACACTACATATGAGAGAAAAGTTGTGTCTATATGATATTGTGTTCAAAAGAGAAGTGTCTAAGCTTTGAACTGAACTGTCTATAATAATGAACAGGGATGCTGTGCACATGTACATAATGCTGTTTGTGGAAGAAGAATGATGGTTGATTGGGTGACAAGTGCAGTGGGGAATGATGAAGTTAGGTGAAGTCACAGTCAAATTGCAGGTAGCTTTCAATCCTGCAGTACATCTGACTTGGAAAGATGCCTTTTTGGTACAGATCTGGATGGGGTAGAGTTTTTAAGGCTTGACTTACCATCAGCTAAAACAGCAAAGCCAGGGGAGATTCAGCATGTGTATTTAACAGGTACAGGGGATCTAAGTGCCATCGAGGCACTTCGGAATTTAGCCAAGGTTGTTCCAGCAGGGCCAGACGATCCAATGTTCTCATGGAAGGACAAGGAAGGTAACATACGGCCAATGGTAAAGGGCACGGAGAAGGCTCTAGAAAGGATCAATAGTATCTTAAGTGCCTGGGGCTTCGGGACAACCTTCGGTCACTCCTTTCGGATCAGAGGAGCATCTTACTACTTAGCTCAGAAAGTGGACCCAGAAATTGTGCGCATAGCTGGAAGGTGGAGATCATTGGCATATGAGGCATATATCAGGGCATTCGAGCAGGTGGTTTCCAGGCATATGGGGGCAGCATCTCGGTTTCCAAATAGAAGGGCTGTTCAACCTCAGGTTGGGGGTGCGGGATGAATTTTGCCGCAAGAGGGTTTCACAGCATGGGTGAGTGGCATGACTCATCTGTGACTTGTCGAGCTATGCTTGATCCCCCCAACCTTCAGCTCTTGCTTGTTTCGGCTCAGCTGACGCTGCGATAGACAAAGCTGGAATAGTTCAGATGCTTACTTGTAAGCATCAATGTCCAGCCGAGCAGCAAGCAAGCTCAGTGCAGAATGGGGTTTTTGTTCGGTCCAGTTCTTCTGCTTTCAAACTCTCATTCATCACATACAAACCAAATATCGTAGCTCTCGTTATCAGCATAGTTTTCTGAGCCCACCCTCAATTCCCTCCCTCAGCCTTTCTTGGTCATCATACTGATAGGTATAAGATTCGGACAGTAGAATAAATTTGGTAGCTGATAAGGCAATTAATATTCGTGCAAATACAGGCAGTTGTGATTGAGACAACAAGAGCTAGCCGGTGAGCCCACCCGCCCAGCGGCATGACTCATCCGCGACTTGTCAAGCTACACTCGATCCCCCCAACCTTCAGCTCTTGCTTGTTTCGGCTCAGCTGACGCTGCAATAGACGAAGCTGGACTTGTAGGCCCCAGCGATGTCAAGATCAGAGAGATGTACATGGTGGCGACGACACTCGGGGTTGAACATTGGGAATCGGCACACTATCCCTTGTCAATAGTGAAAAGATGACAATATTGACACGTAGTTGGAATAGCGTAGCCTAAAAACGTATTCGTGAGACATGCATTGGGGAGAAATGAAGTTCGAGGATGTACTTTCTTCGTCCACACAACAAAACCACTATCTGAAGAGCTTGACCTATTGTCGGTAGCTGGCCCCCTTCTTCAAGCTAGTCCAGTCTATCAGGCATTCCACCAAACCGTTGCAATTTGGTTGTGATCTTCCTTCGATTTGTCGTTCAAACGGTCACATAGTAGAGCTGAAACAGCATTATCGGGTCTAGTGATAATGTCGGTCGGGACTACGGAGAAAAGAAGAGGTGAAAAACGGAGAAGAGAGAGAGAAAACGAGAATGGGAAGAAAGGACGACAGAAGTAACAATAAGGAAATAGAACGACAATTAGGGTATCGATGGGGAATAAGAGGAAGGTAGACGAAAGTGAAGCGAGACCATGGAACGACTCTTGCTTGCGGGTTGGATCTCGTATAGAGTTGAAAAATAAAACGGCTCACCAGTGGAATATTACACCGTCGTAATGCCCTGTAGAGCGTGAATTTAATGAGGATTTTGCGGAGCAAGCAATCCGATTCACAGGAAACTCACCCTCCATAGCCAATGCCAGGAAGTTTCGACAGGCTTTCGGTGTTTCCTGTGTACCTCATGAAATATCAAGACTGGAGTTTGACTGGAAAAACATACCTTGGACCACAGCCCTATGTCAATCTCTCCGACTGTCGTGTGAATTATCACGCGTCCTGAGGTGGGAAAGGCCATTGGGATGCAATTCAAGAACGGGCTGATCGAGGTTCGGGTTCAAGCAACGCGGACGGAGTTGGCGCCAAAGCGGGATGACATAAGCTCGAAATAGCGCTCGAAGGTTTTTTTTTGAGCTCTTCATTCCCAGCAATATCACACAGAATCTCTCTAGTATAAGGTGGGTAATGATACTATAATGTTTAGGACATTTTGATAATGTGCGGCATAAGCCAGGCTAGCGCTCAAGGTTCAAGTCCGTTTCACTGTTCTTTCGACCACAGATAGTCTTCTTCTCAATGATCTCCCCGCAAATTTGACATATCCTTTCAAAGTTCCGGTACTTTCATATCGCCCAAATACTCTGTAATAATTTCGAGCGCTCTTCTTACGACAAATTTATAATTTGACTTCATTCTTCAACACCCACGCTCGAGGAATAAAACTACTCATCGATATGACAAGCGATGTATCAGAAATGCGCTGATCCAAATCATTTTGTACCCAATCGTAGGAATGGATGACCGTAAGTTGAATTATTTGCAACCTTTCACTCTCCCCACACTCGATTGCTGCTTTGATTACAGAATAGTCTTTATGGTGCACGCGGCGCGGGACCCACCACATTGCCCAGGACATCTTTTTGATGGCATCGAGCCAAATTTGATGGTGGCTGTGAGGCAGTGAGCTTGAGGGAGGGTGCCAGTGATGAGCCAAGCAGGGAAGCCATGACTGGCAAGCAACCCTAGGTAAGGGTTTCCGGGATGATGGGACTTACATGTAAACTGTACAGTAGCAATATCTAGACTGCAGTCACAGCGTCCGACCACCTCAGTTGATTTCCTATCAACTGAGGTGAGTCATACTACATCCTGATACATATTCATACTAATAGTGGTTATGTGTATATCTATTCCTTAACAGGTAATAAAGTTGCTTTCCTTTCAACTGAGATATTTATTTCTTAACACTATCATCTTTTTTCATTGGTCTTGACCCGTCGTAGTATTAGATATCAGTTCTTTGACTCCATGGTTCAGGATCAATGGAAGGCTGCGCTCCTTGCCCTTCAAAGAACACTTGATAACATATTTGACGCTCTCAATCTCGGTCACAGCATCATGAATTTCAACTGTGGGGATGGTCCATACTCTCATACTGACATGCACAAGTATATATCGTATGTTATCAACCATCCTGCCTCGCAGAAAACCGCGCATTATGACAAAACTCATCTAAGGTGGGGACTTAAAGCGTACCTTCTCAGCATGATACAATAGACAGAAGACAATACTGTCTATACTGCCCAACTCAGTTGGGAAACTGTTGTGCACCCAGAAACTTCCTACTTGAGATGGATGAGGTTTCTTGCTTCCGAACATGTATCTGGACTCTGTTCCGCAGCATTCTTTATGTGCCTACTTTCTGCCGGCGTTGATATATTTTCCGCACCAGAGCTCAAGTTCATTGCACAAGACTGCATCACGCACATGTCTGTTCTCTATCGCATCTGGAATGATATGGGCAGCATGAAACGAGATGTAGTAGAGGGAAATAGAACAATAACTTGATGTATTTGGTAAGCTCCACATCTCTAAAATGGCAAATGTGGTACAGTTCGGTGATGATGAGAATTTCAACAGTAAATTAGATTGTTCCGGCCTCTGTTCCATTTTTGCTTACTGTATATATGGATCCCGGTCCTAATTCAGCTCATTTTATCTCGCTCCTCCCCTTGATCCCGCAGCAATGACCATCCTGCTATTACACCAATCGGAAAAATCTGAAAGATGATTGCATCATTAACCAATACCATTTATGCCACAACTGACACATGCTCCGGCTATCTATAGCAGCTCTCGTGATGTGAGTTGTGGCGGAAGAGACCAGTTCTAACATCTGTATCATGATGCAACTTCCGAAACTGCGGTATAAATGAACTGCCTGAGCGTCGATGCCTCCACGTCTCGCTTGAAGAATTCTGCAGGAGAGCGAAGGAAGTCATGAGCAACACACAGGGGACGATCTAGCTGATGCATTTAACCTATTTTTGGAGGCGCCGAAGTCTATAGTGCGATCTAAGAACTGAAGGGTATCAGTGCTTGGAAACTCTCATTGCCGAATGGACGATAGCTTGATGTACTCAGTGGTAAGCTCCAAATCTCTAGGATAGTAAATGTGATATAATTCAGTGATGATGAGAATCTCAACAGTAAATTAGATTATTCGAGCCTATTTTTGCTCACTGTACATATCGATCGCGGTCTTGATTTAGCTCATTTCGTCTCGCATTCCCCTTGATCCCGCGGCAGTGACTATCCGGCTATTACACCAATCGGGGATATCTGAAAAATGATCGCATCATTAAACAGTACCATTTGTGCCACATCTGAGACATGCTCCGGCTATCAGCTCTCGTGGTGTGAGTTGTAGCGTAAGAGACCAGTTCTAAAATGAGCATCATAAGGCAACTTCCGAAACAGTGGTATGAATGAACTGCGTAAATGGACCGGACAAGGTATCTTGATTCCAACTTGATTCTTTACTTCAGTGATGACTCCTGAAGAACACCAGAACATTGTTACTTATGCCAGTGCTGTCTACAACAACATTGTATCTGCAACACTAGTAGAAGCAACCAGCTTTGGTATGTATCACTCAAAACACCCCATTCCATTGCAGTTTAGCTAGTATTGGATTCCTTCTTCTAGGTGTATTGGTTTTAGGAATGCTCATTGCCAGTCACATCCTAATGTATGAATCACTGCTGTTTGCAACTAAAATTTCTAACTCACATGTTATGGGACCTTGATGGAACTAAATCCTTGACCCATTCAAGAATTGTGCTTCTTGCCTGCTTGATCATTATATTTATCGCCTTGACTTGGAATACTTTTGGTGATCAGACATTTACACTTTTACAAGACCAGGTTAATCTTGTCCAAGTAAAACCCCAGATACAAGACGGACCTCAACTTGAGGCAAAGATAGAAATCAAAGAACCTGAGGCCCAAATAGAAATCAAAAAAATTTCGCCCCTTGAATACATGCTAAGTTGGACTTCGGGAATTTCTGTGAGTTTGTTATATTTATTTCTTGTTCAGTGTGTTGATTCTGTTAACCAGATACTCTTAAGTGATTTCATTGTAGTTTGGAGAGCCGGGATTCTGTTTCAGCGGGAAAAGGCTTGGAAGATTGCACTTGCACTTCTCATGATTGTAAATTTTGGTGTGTTCAAGCTGACCCTTTCAAGGGTGATAAATCCACTGAACTCGTTACATATTAACACACAGGAATGTCAATTTCTAACTGCATTTTGGATAACATTGACATCAAGGTAGCCGAATCTAACTCTAGCATTAGCTTGGATTAGGTATCAGCTGTAGTTTCCCTGGTGGTTAACATGTTTGCCACTGGGCTGATTGCCTGGAAGGCTTGGCAAGTGCCTTCCAACCACTGTCCCGTGAAAAAACCTATTTATTACAATTCATAATTATGTGCAGGCATTATCATTCTACCATGCAAAAAGCCGCCTTCTACAGAAGAACCAGGATTCAGAACATCCTACTTCTATTTATTGAATCTGGGGCTATTTACTGTGCAATACAAGCCCTCTATGCTATTTTTACTCTGCTGAACATCTATGGACCTGGGAATGAAATCCTTCTCTCAATTCTTGACATTTTTAGTGTCTTATTAACTTTTGCTTCTGTAAGTTCTGACTCTTTTTTCATCTTTCCGACTAAGTTTTATGAATGATTTCCTAGGCATTGTATCCTATTGCAGTTGTGATTTTGATCAACATGGATAATGGCACCTCAGCAATCGAGTCCTTCCATATCGGCCAGACCTCAGAAGGTTCTCATAGAGAAGGTCACTGTTCAAGTATGATTGTTCAATCAAAGTCTGAAAGGACCGACTTGAAATGAATGCTTTTGGAGCCAAATAGAAAACACTGGCAGGAGTTGAATAGTTATATGAATATTCTAAATATATAGTTTGAAACAATGACATCACCGCCCTGTACAATTATATATACATTGCTCATCTATTCATTTATTTGGCTGGTGAATCAGACAACCTCCCATAGGTCCATAATGACCTTTTTACAGTCTGAAATAACAGCTACAAGCTGGGTGAGGATGCTCATTTTACCAATCTGTTTCCGTTTCTACATAGGTGTAGGATGGATTCAGGTTTGCAAGTCAACTCGCTCTAGTTTCTCCCATAGAAATCCTTAGTGCTGCCTGCAGCAGCAATCCTCGACTCCTTAATCTCCCTATTTGCCTGACTGAGGTCAATAGATTTATGACTCTATATTGATTACAAGTAAATAATACCCTCGTAAATGTGACTACCCATCTGCTGTCAAAGTGCTACACCTCTTAGCATATGTATTGTGAATTTGAGCAATGCATCGCAGGGTTGAGTGGTTTTTTTGATCTTTAGTAGTAGTATATGGGCTCCACTTCTCTCAATGCATCAGCTCACTGATACTTGCTGTTTAGAGCTGCAAGACAATGCACATACTAGGGCCCCAAGAGTATGAAGATTATGGATTGAGAGTACATCTTGGAGGGCTTATCCCAGGAATGGCCGCTTATCAGGTTTTTATAATCAATCCACTTGGGGCTGGATTGTGATGGGTCAGAGGATTTTGATTTTGGATAGCAAGTCTTTCTTTTGTCTTTTTCACTGTCTCAGTTCACGTTGGCGACATCGTTATTTTCATCGACTGGTCCCCCTTCGCCTCCAACTCAGTCTACGTCATCAATCACGTCCAACCCATTCCCAACACCATCTCTGTCCTTTCCGTTTCCATTAAACGTGTACGCAGCAAGCGAGTCCTCAACCACTCTGTTGCCCCCATCTCCATCGCCGCCAATCCTAAATCCATCCACTTATCTGCGTCCACCTCTCCTACAAACCACTTGCATCTCCTTGTCCTAGACCATCTATATATCTCATCGTCTGCGGCGCACTTCATTGTGTTTGTAGCCACTTTTGAAAGTGCTATGATTCGGTAAGACGAGCCATGTCACAAGAGGTGAAGCCGATCTGGATCTTTGAAATGGTCCCACGACCCCCCCTCCCCCCCCCAAATTGGGAAGTTCTGCCGACTGCCGAGTAGCCAAGTGATTCGGCAACAACGCGTTGGTACGACTTTTTCTACCAGCGGAGATGTACAGCTTGCGGTTAGAGGAACCTCTTATTCATGCTCTGGAAAATATCCTGGATATATATTCTATCTTCATTTGTGGCTTCTCAATCAATCTCCTTTCACTGTTCACGCATTCTGGCAATCAATTTCAGTTACTCAAGAGGAGCAAAGACTTCTTGGAGTGCCAGAGGACAAACCCTGTTTCTCCAGGCACGAAGCGTTCTGATTCTACCATACCTATCGTTCCCGTAGATATATTTCTTCTGATCGTAATCCATCCTCATCCTAGTATATAAATACCTACATATAACTTGAGCATACGTCAACGATTCCTTTTGTTTACAATTGAGCAGACAAGACGACGGCGGGCGAAAATGGCAGAGACGGCAACTTCGGCAACGTGAGAAAATGTTCATTCGCGTGGCAGATGTCATTTCACCAGATCGGCTTCACCTCTTGCCATGTCAAGCCAGCCTCTTGATTGTCATGCTTCAGTTATGACTCAGCCCTTTGCCAGAACGTCGATCCCTCTCTAGACTTTCATGAGAGAATTTGGGTTGACTATGTCCGCGGTGGTGTCAATCGAAGGGGGTTCGTGTCTTCACTGTCCGTGCTAGTTCAGATATAAATATGTGGTCTCTCAAGCTGGGTGTCTGCCTTGTAAGTCTCTCGTCGTCCGTCTCGTTTTCATATTTCGCTGACATCCTCAAAGATGCCAAACCGACTGGAAAATCGTTGATCATCACATCAAATCCCGACCTCTCCATCCTCTTGTTCTCGTTCGCAACCCATTTTATTAGCCTGTTCTCGCCAAGTTTTCTGTTGTCATCACCCGACCCTTTGAATCCCCTGCGGTTTTTTTGTTCTTGACTTTGTCATCCGGTTTCCCTTTACGTGCCCTTCGCGTCTTCAGTCTCCGTGGCAATCTTTTCCGTAGATATCATGGTCTGCGGGGCTTCTTAGCCTGTCAAAGAAATACGATTTGTTTTTACGATCGTCGCTCATTACTACCGCTATTAGTATTACATCTGAACTAGAAGCTCAAACACCTATTCCGGAACGCGAATATTCAAACGATAGCCGAGATCAAAACCATAATGATATACGACCAAAAAAAGGTAATTAAAAACAAACGAACGAAACAAAAACGTCGAGCAACCCAAACATATAACATACAGCGCCGAATCGAAAGCCCCAGCGCGGACTACAGCCTTCATTATGATTCGCATCAACACGACAATGCTGAAGAGATAATGGAAAAGGAAAGGTCGTCACACCAGTAAGCTAGATTCGCACAGAAGCAAGCCGAACGTACAAACCAGAGTAATACGCTCCTCCCATAAATCCACCAGAACACCCGAGAGCGAGGCACGCAGTAGCGTGCACAGCTTGCTCTACACCCGGGTGGATTGACGGCCCTGCTATAACCAGATGGATCATTCGCGGAAGCAAGAGCGTCCAAGAACGAGGGATAAATCACGGGTGCACCGAATTCAAACATTCGATAACCATTGTGTCAGGGCTGTCGGTATGACTGATGACGGCAAAGGATAACAGACAAGGGTGAGATATTAGGGTGCTAGTGAAGGACATGGATAGGCAGAACTTGGAGCGTCAAGAGGACGGGTTGCAATTGGTTGAAAAAGCAACAACGAAAAGCGCTCGAGGAAACCTGCCGTAAGTCAACGAGAGTTGCACGAGAACTATTGTAGATATCAGGTAGAGGTTAATAATGACCGTAGTCAAACGAAGAGAACAGAGCTCACCTTTGCAACACTTAAATAGTACAACTACCACCACCTCCACCTCCAAGGGCATCAGCATCGGCGGGGGGAAAAGTGGGATTTTGAATGCACCATTGCTGGGCTAGGTAGCGACGCAGGGGGAGATGCAATTCCAGTGAATGAAAGTGCCCAGGCCAGGCAAGATAGTCGTAGGTGATGACGAGGATAGAGGTCTGAGAACACAGGTAGGGAAATCCCTGAAACAAACGAAGCCCCCGCCAGGCAAATTGAGCAGTCTCGCTACTGAAAGGTCGCTCGGTTCGCAGAGGAATGAGAGAGTAAAATGTCGGACCAGAGGCTGTCCACCTAGGAATGAGGAAAAGACTAGTGATATGAGTCACCCAAGCAGGACTGAAGAAGTCAAGCGCGCGCACCTCTCGGCTCAATACTCGACTAAGGAACCTTGTATGCCCGAACGACTTTGGGGTAAAAGAGAGGTGTAGGCAGCGGCGATGACATTTGAGGTTGAACATTGGAAATCGGCACACTTGACCTGGTCAATAGCGAAAATATGGTGGTACTGGGTCGTAGTTGGAGTAGCGTAGCCTAGAAACATATTCGTCAGAGATACATCGGGGAAAAATGAAATTCGGAAACACACCTTCTTAGCCCGCAGCAAAACCGCTATCTGAAACTTTGACCTGTTGTCGGTAGGAGATGCCCTTCTCCAAGCTAGTCCAGCCCAATAGACAGCCTACCAAGCCCAGTCATTGCGATTCGGCTATGAACTTCCCTCGATCCACCACTCAAGCGTATGGTAGAGTTGACGGTAGGAGCTTCAATAGCCTCGTTGGGCCTAGCAATTATGTCAGTGGTGAGACGGGAAGACGTGAAAAGGGGAAGAAGAAAGCAAACGAGAATGGGAAGAGAGGATGAAAGAAGTGAGAATAAGAAGATGAAGCGACTCTTTGTTGCAGGTTGGATCGGGTATCGAGTCGAAAAGCAAAAAGGGCTCACCGGTGGAATATAACACGGTCGTAATACCCTGTAGAACGTGAATTGAATGAGTGTTTCTCAGAGTAAGCAATCCAACTCACAGGAAACTCACTCTCCATGGCCAACGCAAGGAAGTTTCGACAAGCTTTCGGTAGACGTCATAAAATACCTAGACTTGAGTTTACCTTGGAAATCATAACTTGGACCTTAGCTCTATTTCGATCTCTCCCACTGTCGTGTCGGTTATCACGCGTCCTGAGATGGGACGCGATTCAAGAATAGGCTGATCGACGTTCGGGTTCAAGCAAGGCAGGAGCTGGCGCAAAAGCAGAATGACATAAGCTTAAAAATAGCGCTTAAGGTGTCCGATACGTTCTTCCGAATCCGGCCGCTACAAATCCTTTCGAGTTTTGGTACTTCTATGGAATGAATTATAGCGTTCCCTGTAAATCAAAATAGCTCCATTCCAATTACGTATTATATAGTCTCTACTGATAATCTTTTCCGGCGGTAGTTTGCTTTCCCCAGCAATGATTCTTTCTACCACCCGCAATCAATCTGAATCGGACTCTGCAATTGGAATTCTCCAGCCGATGTGTTTCAATCACCTGCTCTGCATTCATCGGAAGCCGTTCTCCTATAATCCATATTGCCCCCAAATTTCCTGCATCCACAAAGATATCGATCATCTCCCTTAAACACAATGATGCCGAAGAATCTACGCAGTCCTTTCGTCTTCCTCCTCTCCCTACAGGGTGCTCCAGTAGCCAACAGCTTTTCCGAGACATTACGCGTACATGACTGGGGATTTTCCCAGGCGATCGCTTACTCTGCTAACGTTTACGGTTTCGAGATATTGCAAAAGAATAACTACGCCTACTCTCTTCCAGGAAGTGACTGTATTGCTTTCCTTGATACAATGCAGGCCACAAGATCAAGGTAGATCTAAATGTCCGAGTCCATCTTAGCTCATGACAAATTAACAGTCTTTGATATTAATTTTGACTAAGTCCTTCGACCATGAGCTACCGGTCACGCCGCTGGTCAGAAAAGCAGTGATAGGGTAGTTGTTCCCGACCTGGAGGCAATCGAGGTCGGGAATTAAAATAATATTTTTTTGAACATGGTTGACCAACTCATTATTAGTCAAATTCTTATACTCACCGCCACAAATGTAGAGTCCGACCTCATTTTTCGGTCAACACCCATGATCAGGGAATAAAACTACTCATCGGAATGACAAGCGACTAATTAAAAGTACTCTCATCTCAGCAATCAATTGATACTCAATTGCAGAAATGTACGGCCGTAAGTTTAATTGTTCACAACCTTACTCGAAATCAACAATTCTAGCATTCAACCGCTGCCTTTGTTAGAGAACGGTCTTCAAGTGCGACATGAGCTTCCCTGTCAAGCAGAGATTCTGAGGCATCAGTCTAAGTATAGACTGCCGACCTATGACTATTCATAGCTCGCGTATGGAACTTGCTATTTTGGCACATTTCCGATTCACTCAAATTTCGGTCAGGTACATCACTCGGGTTAAGATCATATTGTAACATTAGTCTGAATTTTTAAGTACAATCACTTACTGTTGTATTCCTATACAAAAGGGGTATTGCAACACGTTGGAAGATTTTGTTAATATTTATCTGTGTGGAGCATGTTGAGACTCAGACTTTGGTACAGCGAAAGTTTTTTACATTGCTTAATTTAGAGAAGTAGAAAATTCAATACTATTATTGACCTGGGGAATGACAACAGGAACATTGACCATTACTTCATTTTGGCAAGATTGCAGCAGCATTGAGGGAATTGCCAGAATCACCACCCAGGGCCTTGATATCCATGCCCCTCTCAAGCAAAAGCTTGGCAACTGCATCATTTTCATGTGCATTTACAGCAGCAGCTTGAAGGGCATTGTCATATTGACCACCCTGAAGATTGATATCAGCACCTCTGTCAAGCAAAAGCTTAACCACTGCTGGATTTCCATGAGCATTTGCAGCAGCAGCTTGAAGGGCATTGCCAAATTGACCACCTTGAGCATTAACATCAGCACCACTATCAAGCAAAAGTGTGACAGCTGCCTCATCTCCATGGGGAATCACTGCAGCAGCTTGAAGGGCACTGCCATACAGACCACCATGAGCATTGACATCAGCACCCCATTCAAGTAAAAGCTTAAGCATTGGCTCATTTTGAGGGCCATTAGCGGCGGCAGCTTGTAGGACATTGCCATATTGGCCACCCTGAGCATTAATATCAGCACCCCTCTCAAGCAACAGCTTGACTATTGCTATTCTTGGGGGAGATGAAGCAGCAGCCGCTTGAAGAGCATTGCCATATTTTCCACCCTCAGCATTGATATTTGCCCCGCTCTCAAGCAAAAGCTCAACCACTGCCTCATCTCCATAATATGCAGCAGCTCGAAGGGCATTCCCACCCGGAGCATGGACATCAGCACCATGCTCCAGTAAAAGCTTTACTACTGCCACATTTCCACTAATTGCAGCAGCTGTAAGGGCATTGCCAAAATGACCAGCCTGGGCATGGACATCAGCACCATGTTGTAGTAAAAGCTCTACAACTGCCATATTGCTATATACAACAGCAGCTTGAAGGGCACTGCCAAAACGGTCAGAACCACCCTGAGCATTGACATCAGCCCCCTTACTAAGCAAAAGCTTTATGATTGCCATATTTTCACCACAAACAGCAGCTTGAAGGGCATTGACATATTGACCACCTGGAGCATTGATATCAGCACCTTTTGTGATCAAAAGTTCTACCATTCTCTTATCCCTGCCATGTATGGCAGCAGCACAGAGGGCATTGCCATATTGTCCCCCCATTGCCTTGACATCAGCACCCCTATCAAGGAGAAGGTTTACTACAATTTCATTTCCTTTTGCTGCAGCAGCTGCAAGGGCACCGCCATATTGACCACCTTGAGCATTGACATTAGCATCCTTCTGAAGCAAAAGCCTTACTACTGCCTCATTATCGGAATAGGCAGCAGCAGCAGCTTGAAGGGGATTGCCATATTGGCCACCATTGGCATTGATATGTGCATTATTCTCAAGTAAAAAGTGTACCAATGACTCATT
>KN834818.1:162435-176584 GCA_000827265.1 Collybiopsis luxurians FD-317 M1 | reverse complement strand
ATTGACCACCTTGAGCATTGACATTAGCATCCTTCTGAAGCAAAAGCCTTACTACTGCCTCATTATCGGAATAGGCAGCAGCAGCAGCTTGAAGGGGATTGCCATATTGGCCACCATTGGCATTGATATGTGCATTATTCTCAAGTAAAAAGTGTACCAATGACTCATTTCCACAATGTGCACCAGCTTGAAGAGCATTGCCATATTTACCTCCCTGAGCATTGATATCAGCACCCTTCTCCACCAAAAGTCTCACTATACAATTATCCCCCTGAGCTGCAGCTGCTTGAAGGGCATTGCCATATTGACCTCCCTGAGCATTGATGTCAGCACCCTTCTCCACCAAAAGTCTCACTATACCATTATTCCCCTGAGCTGCAGCAGCTTGAAGGGCATTGCCATATTGACCACCTTGAGCATTGACATCAGCACCCTCTTTAACCAAGAGCTCTACTACTGCCTCATTTCCATGATATGCAGCAGCTTGAAGGACATTGCCATAGTGACCATGACCATTGGTATTGACATCCACACCCTTCTCAAGCAAAAGCCTTACTGCTGCCTCATTTCCATTGCTTGCAGCAGCTTGAAGGGCATTGCCAAATTCACCACCCTGATCATTGGCACTAGCTCCCTGCTCAAGCAAAAGCTTTACCACTGCCTCATTTTCCTGTGTTACAGCTGCTTGGAGAGCATTGCCATAGTGACCACCCTGAGTATTGACATTGGCGCCCTTCTCAAGTAAAAGCTTTACTACTGCCTCATTTCCAGAATATGCTCCAGCTTGAAGGGCATTACCATATGGACCACCTTGAGCATTGACATCTACACCCCTGTCAAGCATAAACTTTACTATGACCTCATGTCCTTGTACTGCAGCAGCTTGTAGGTAATTACCATATTCACCACCGTGAAAATGAACATTAGTACCCTTATCAACCAAAGCTCTCACTATAGTCTCATTTCCCTGGGTTACAGCAGCTCGAAGGGCATCACCACTGTACCTATCACCCTTCACATTGATATAGGCACCCTTTTCAAGTAAAAGCTTTACTACCATCTCATTTCCTTTGGCCGCAGCACCTTGAAGGGCATTGTCATATTCACCACCCTGAGCATTAACATCAGCACCCTTCTCAAGCAAAATATTTACTAGTGTCTCATTGCCATGACATGCAGCAGCTTGAAGGGCATGTCCAAACTGGCCTCCCCTTGTCTTGACATCAGCACCCTTATGAAGCAGAAGGTTTACTATATTTTCATTTCCCTGTGCTGCAGCAGCTTGAAGGGCATTTCCAAACTGGCCTCCCCTTTTCTTGACATCAGCACCCTTATCAAGCAGAAGGTTTACTATACTTTCATTTCCCCGTGCTGCAGCAGCTTGAAGGGCATTCCCATATCGGCCACCCTGAGCATTGACATTAGCACCCTTCTGAAGCAAAAGCTTTGCTATTGCCCCATTACCATGATATGCAGCAACTTGAAGGGCATTACCATATTCACCACCCTGAGAATTGACATCAGCACCCTTATCAAGCAAAATGTTTACTATGATTTCATGTCCTACAGAAGCAGCAGCACGGAGGGCAGTACCAAAAAAGCCATTCTGGGCATTGACATTGGCACCATTTTTAAGCAAGAGCTCTACCACTGTCTTGTTTCCATCAGATGTAGCAACTTGAAGGGCACTGCCATAGATACCACCCTCAGCGTTGACATCTGCACCCTTCTGGAGCAAAAGCTTTACAACTGCCTCTTTTCCATGCATTGCAGCAGCTACAAGGGCATTGCCAAATTCACCACCCTGAGCATTAACATCAGCACCCTCCTTAATCAAAAGCTTTACTACTGCCTCATTTCCCAGTGCTGCAGCAATTTGAAGAGCATTGCCATACTGACCACCCTGAGTGTTAACATTGACCCCTTTTTCCAACAAAAGCTTCACTACTGCCTCATTTGCAGAGTATGCTCCAGCTTGAAGGACATTGCCAAACTGACCACCACGAGCTGATACATTGGCACCCTTCTTAAGCAAAAGATTTACTAATTCCTCATTTCCCTGTGCTGCAGCAGCTTGAAGGGCATTGCCATCCTGACCTGCCTGAGCATTTATGTTAGCACCCAAGCCTAATAAATCGAGGACCATAGGTAAATGCCCTTTTCTTGCAGCAGCATAGAGCCCTGCATTGAGATCTCCTGCCTCACGAGAATTCAACAGTTTACGGCTAGCTGTCAATAACCCGGTCCATACTAATGAAAAGAGTGGGTTGGCATTTTTCCATCTGTCTTGACCTTTTTTCATGAAATTCATATGCAGTGTATATCTCTTCAGCCAGTGCTGGAAACTTTTTTCCCACCTTTTGCAAATTCCATGATCATGTCATGTAGGGGACCTTGATACTCACTGTCCTCCACAAATTTTGCATGCTTGGGCCAGTATTCCACTGCATATGGCATTAATGAATTGTCATTCAACTCCCAACATGACTGTATACGTCCAATTGAGGTGAACTGCATCAGATATATTATGCAGGCTTGAGCAATTTTTTCATGAGCCAGCAGCTCATTAATTGAAAATAATCCCACGGTCTGGGATGAATAGTGTTTATGAATTATGAATTCTTTCACCGAGGCATGTGCCAATTGAACATTTGAGTGAATGTCAATTGCAACAAGGGTGGAATCAATGATTGAATGGATTTTAACCTCCATTTCACCAGCCTTGCCATCAACACAATTATTCTCCAAATCTATTGTCATAATATCAGCAATCTTTCTGACAGTCAAAGGCTCAAATGCATAAGTAAGCCATAAGAGAAGATGATGAGCATCTTCTCTGTTTTCTTCTCTTTCCCAAGTCCGCAGCATTGCCTGACTATAAGTTTCTATCAAGTCTTTAGGCAGATTTCTCAAAGCTTTCCGCACAACTCTGGGTGATCCACAAATCTTCAGTGTTCTTAGCTGGCAATCTACCCAGCGGAATCTGCAGTCATATTAGTTTTAATCTCGATTATACAAATATTTTTAACTTACTGGCCCTGTGCCTTCTCCTTCAAAGTATCTATGACCTCGGCTTTCAGATCTCCTCTGAAGTGACATTCTTCTACTTCCTCTTCCAAATATTTTGCAATATCCTCATCAACAAGAGCATCTCCATTTTCCAGTAAAATTGTGAGGCACCTCTTCAAAACATGTGCCCCAGGGCCATAACGGCTTGTAAAAAGAATGAAAAATTTCTCACACAGACTTTGCATCCATGCAACAACCTTTGCTGTTTCACAGCACTCATCCATTGCATCTAGCACAATGTAACCCCCACTAGTAGTTTCCAAAACTTCTTTCAGTACCATGGCTAAGTCTTGTGTAGCAGGTGAGGATGCAGTAAGGCCTTGCCTATTGCACTCATCATATAGCCTTTTTAATGAAGGATGAATGCCTGTACTACTAGCCCCAACTTGAAGCAAAAGAGAAAGAATGTACCCTCGAAAAGTAGACTTTGAATCTGTGTTGTCACGTGAGTCAAAGTAGTGGTACCAGATATTCTCTGGGGCTATTTGTTTAAGATCTCTGATTACAGTAGTGCTAGTACCGAACAAGTGTTAATGATTTTTGAATTTCAATCTAATTGAACTCACAAGAGAATTGTTTTTCCTGATCCAGCTGTCATCGGCAGTCAATAAAGATGCTTTTTGCCAAGTTCAGATTTTTACTTGTACCTTTACCTTGTATCCAAAGCATACTTGAAGATTGCTTCCATTTGATATATTCAGGATGGTTCAGGATCCATTGACCGGTGCCTTTAGTTCTCTTATCATCTGCAGCTTGAAAGTTGATGGTACAATCTGGTGCATTCAGCCATTTGTGGATCTTTTCCTTTTCATCGTTCGCTGCCGAACACAAGAAATCCTGAGTTTTGTGTGTCTGCACAAGGAAGTTGGATGTTTAACTCACAAACAACAATGAATGTTCCACCATGTATGGCAAAATTGGAAGCATTTTGAAACATGCTATGATATATCATATGGGTGCATCTAAGCGCTCTTTTCCCAGATAGTATGTTGATCCTCACCTTCCGCTTGCATTAACTACCGTCATTTCTGAGTTCCTGTGAAAAATGAAGAGCCTTTACAAACGTATAACATAGTATTGACATACTGCCTGTGCTGCTGACCGGTCAGAAAGGGTGTATTCTGGAAGCAGCAGCAGTGTTCGATCATATATATAGTCCACCGAGAGACCACCTGATCCGAATTGATATGTAGTAGATATCGATACGATTATCAAATTAGTATCGGGGAACGCTTAACTAAATCCGGAGGATCACTCCTTTCCTCAAAACAGCACAAACAGCATCATCTTCTTCTCACTCAAGATTCGTAATTCTCCATACTAAATACATTGATTGGAGTTCACTTTATTCGTTCCACTATTTCCTTCGCCTTTTATTGCAATTCTTCTTTCAATTGTTACTCCACTCAACCTTTAAATAATTGAATTGACACCCTGTGATCCCGGCAATTCGTATCTTTCGCCCGTAAAACTCTCATATTGAAACCATGCAACCAGTCCATTTTGAGTGGCCGGGTCATTGCTGCCTTTCAATTTCATCCTCTCGCTCCAGCCTTTCGCAACGATGTCCTTTCCCTTTGTTCTCCTCCTTCCTTGTCGAACCGCAGTCGTTTCGTCGAATGTAAATGTCCTGAATTTTACGCATTTGCAACATGACGCTTTCTTTGTTCATCCGGTAGCCTCTTCACGCCCTTCGCATCTTTGGATCTCGTGTAGGCCTCGATTGTTTTTACTAATGCGTTGAAACAAAAATACTACTACTACCATAAACTAAGAGTCGAACCGAAAGCTCAAGAACAGCTAACGTTGTAAAATACTTTGGGATAGTAATGATATGAGATGGAAAAGGAAAAGCAAAAAAAAAAAACAAAGAAAAAGTGATCGCCCCAAAAAACCGATAACCGAGAAGGTCGAACAACTACTTGTTTTCATCTGGAACACATAACAAACTGCACCGAATCCAGCGCCCCAGTGCTGGCTATATTTTTCATTACGACAGGGCTGAAAAGAAGAATGGGGAAGAAAGCGGTCGCATCAGCAAGCTAGATTAGCGCACGGAGCCGAACGTACGAACCAGCCAGGATTCCTCTCCCCATAAATCTACCAGAAAAACCAAGCGCGATTGCACTACAGCATGCAACAGCGCCCTCGTTTGCTCCACGCACGGCTAGAGCCGTAAGACCCTGCCATATCCAGATACAAAAGCAAAAACGTCCGGAACGAAGGATAAATTGCAGGTGCGTCAGGGCGCTCGGTAAGATTGACGACGGTGGTGCCAAGATCAGAGGAGGTCAATGGCAAAAGGAGAACGGACGATACGATGAGGAACAGAAGGTTGTGATATCAAGGGGCCCAGTGAAGGGTATAGAAGGGTAGAATTTGGAACGTTGAGAGGACGGATTACAGTCGGTTGAAAGAGCCGCAATGACCAGGTTCATCTGCGCTCAAACGTCATCCCGGTAACTTGTCGTAGGTCAACGAGAATTAGACAGGAACTATTGTAAACATCAGGTAAAGGTGAGTATTGAGCGCGGTCAAACGGAGAATATAGAGCAACTCACCTTCGCAACACTCGACATTAGGACTACTCCCACCGGCAAGGGTGTCACCATCAAAGGGGGCCGAGAGTGCGATCCGAGAGTGCGATTTTGAATGCGCCATTGCCGGGCCAGGTAGCGACGCAGAGGGAGATGCGATTCCAGTGAGTTAGAGTGCCCAAGCCAAGGAAGGTAGTCGTAAATGATGACGAGGAAACAGCAGCGAAAACACAGGTAGGGTTATCGATAGAATAAACGAAGCCCCTGCCAGCCAGATTTAGCAGTGTTGTCACTGGAAGGTCGCTCGTTGGATCACAGACTGGCCACCTAGGGAGGAGCAAGAGACGGGTTATATGAGTCGTCACAGCGGAACTGAGACGTTACTCGGGCACGCCATTTGGCTCAGTATCCGACCCAGCAATCTTGTAGGCCCCACCGATGCGAAGATCGGAAAGGTGTAGGCAGCGGCGACGACATTCGGGGTTGAACATTGGGAATGGACACTGAATCGTAGCTGGAATAGCGTAGCCTAAAAACGTATTTATCAGACATGCATTGGGGGGAAACGAAGTTCGAGGATGTACTTTCTTCGCCCACAAAACAAAACCACTATCTGAAGAGCTTGGCCTATTGTCGGTAGCCGGTCCCCTTCTTCGGGCTAGTCCAGCCTAACAGGCATCCCATCAAGCCGTTGCAATTTGGTTGTGATCTTCCTTCGATTTATCATTTAAATGGTTATATAGTAGAGCTGAAACAGCATTGTCGGGTCTAGTGATAATGCCAGTCGGGACTAGGGAGAGAGGAAGATGTGAAAAACGAAGAGAGAGAAAACAAGAATAGGAAGAAAGGACGACAGAAATAAGAATAAGGAAATAGAACAACGATTAGGGCATCGATAGGGGATAAGGGGAAGGTAGACGAAAGTGAAGCAAGGTGAAGCAAGGTAATCGAAAGGCAACACAGCGAGCCCTGTGTGTATACCCCCATGTCTAGTCATGTTTGGAAGAAGAAGCATACCTCCGTAGAAAGACTCTCCTCCAAGGATTGTTCCGGTTTTATCTCCAGTTCCGACCAAGGACCATGGAACGACTCTTTGTTGCGGGTTGGATCTCGGATAGAGTTGAAAAATAAAACGGCTCACCGGCGGAATATTACACCGTCGTAATGCCCTGTAGAATGTGAATTTTATGAGGATTTTGCGGAGCAAGCAATCCGATTCACAGGAAACTCACTTCCCATGGCCAATGCAAGGAAGGTTCGACAGGCTTGCGGTGTTTCCTGTGTACCTCATGGTTTGACTGGAAGAACATACCTTGGACCATAACTCTATGTCAATCTCTCCAGCTGTCGTGTCCATTGTTACGGGTCCTGATGTGAGAGACGCGATTCAAAAACAGGCTGATCGATGTTCGGGTTCAAGCAAGGTAGGAGCTGGCGCCAAAGCGGAATGACATAAGCTTAAATTAGCGCTTAAGGTACAAATCCGTTTCACCGTTCTACCAACCACAGATAGTCTTTCCAATGATCTCGTTGCAAATTTGACATATCCTTTCGAAACTCCGTGATTTCCTGATTGCCCAAAACGAACATTCTCCTTACATCAAAACGGCCCCACACAAATTAAGTACTCATAGTCTCTTTGCAATCTTGACATAGCTTTCCGGCGGTTTCTGCTTTCCCCAGCGTTCTTTCTGCCACCCACATACTCCAGAATGAATCAGAATCGGACTTGGAAATTCTTCAGCTAATTTGTTTCAATCATCTGCTCCGCACATTATCGAACCCTTTCAAGTCCTATAAATACTGCATCCAAATTTCCTGCATCCACAAGGACATCGATAGCTTTCCTTACACACTATGATATTCAAGAATCTACCGCCCCTCTCGCTTTGCTTCTATCCCCCCTAGGTGCTCTAGCGGCCAACAGCTTTGTCGAGGCCAATGTAAACAACATGACAGACGATTTCTGACCATCAGCTTCTATGCTAACATTTCGATGTGTTGCAAATGAACTACCACGCCTACTTACTTCCAGATAGTGACCGTATTGCACTCCTTGATGCAATACAGGCCACAGGGATGAAGGTAAGTCTAAACGTGTCGCACACCGATTACAAATTAACGATCTTTGATTTTGATTTCTTTTTGAATGGGTCCTTCGAACATGGGTTACAGGTCATGCTACTGGTCAGAAAGGTAGCGATAGCGTAGCTGTTCCCAACTTAGAGGCGAACGCGAACGGGTTGGGAATTTACAATGATACCATTTGAACATGATTGACCAACTCATGGTTAGTTCAATTCTTGTACTGACCGCGACAAATGGAGTTCGACCTCATTTTCAGGTCAACACCCGTGATCGGAGAATCAAACTACTCATCGGTATGACAAGTGACTAATTAAAGATGCTTTAATAGTTGAATTATTCACAACCTTTCTCGCAATCAACACTCCTTATATGCAACCGCTGCCTTTGCCAGAGAACAGTCTTTAAGCGGGACAACATGAGCTTCCCTGTCAAACAGAGATTCTGGGGCATCTTGGCCCATTACAAGTTAGCAATTCTTGATTTAGATTTTTTAAATAGGTTTAAAGGACATGGGTTACCAGTCACTACTGGTTAGAAAGGCAGCGATAGTGTAGCTGTTCCTGAATCCTGACCTAAATGCGAACGGGATCAGTGTTGCCGCAGTTCGGTTTGGTCTGTGAGCCTACCTTTTTTACTGAACCTCAAATCTGAACCTGAGGTTCAGGTTTAAAAGTTCAGGTTCAGAGGTGCACTGGGTTTGAACTGGGTTCACCCATTCATTGCACAATTTGTATAAAGTTGCTACTGTAAATAGCTCTGCGATAGTTAACAGTTTGTCTTTCCACATATTATTCTCACTTGATAATGCTCAATTAATTGCCAATTTGTATGTCCTGCTGTCAACAGCATGTGTTTCTGGCACAATTCATCTAGCACTATCATGCCAAAAGTGAAAAAAAAATAATCCACTCAGTGGAATGGCCTACTGAAAAACAAAGATTCAGTAACAATTCGGTAAGCCCACTGAATCAATGATCATATGGCAAAGGTCCTTCAGAATCTCTATCACTTGCTGGTCCATTCCACTGAGTGATTTTTTTTGTTTCACTTTCAATGTAAATGTCGTAAGTGCCTAGAGCACTTAGTGATAATATTGATTCCACGGCAGTTTTGTACTTAGATATTAGGATAAACTTGCTGGAAGGAATGGTCTATGGCATAGCTGTCATTTTTGCCATGGTAAATTGGCATACTCTTACCTTTTCAGCAGCTGCAGGTTCACAGGTTCAGCGGGTCCAGACCCCCACTGAACCTTGAAGCTGGGTTCACTGCAGCCCCAAACCTAGAAATGCACCTCAAAGTTCAGTTCAGGTTTGAACCTGGTCCAGTAGGTCCGCAGATCGGCACACGGCAACACTGAACGGGATTGGGAATTACGATGATGCAATTTTGGAAATGATTGACCCACTTATGGTGAGTTAGATTACTTTTACTCACTGTGACAAATGTAAAGCTCGACTTCTATGATCGGGTAATCAAACCACTCATCGGTATGGCAAGCTACTTTTGAGAAATGTACTCATCCCAATCAATCCATACTCAATCGTAGAAATGGACAACTGTAAGTTAAATTTTCACAGCCATTCATGCTCCTAACATTCCTCGATTCCAAGCGGGAGACATTCACGGTAGTACCTCTGGCGTGGAAGAGTTTTACACCAACCCCGGGGCATATATGTCTCAGACCCTGTAACTTGAGAAAAACAGCGCATCACCTGACTTCTTGACTTTCCTAGTCTCTAAATGCAATTAACGCCTTTAATCAACAAATCACTCACATCTTTGAGTATCCATAAGAATTCCCTCTTGGGCGACCAACCCTGGAGTGAGCTTGGTGGGTACATCTTTAGGTACGAGGCGCAGAATGAGCGGGTGCCCCATCCGTTTCGGCCGTATTCTGTTATTGACAGAATCCCTGATCTACAGGCCATAATTTTTGACTAGTCATTCTATTTGATGAGCAACACCTCGCTTCACCTTCTGAAAATTAAATTCAAATGTTTCCCCGCATATAGGATGATCTTTCGTAGATCTGTAATTCTGTATTGCAGATGAGTATCAGTTACATGCGGACTCGTTTACATCAGGACTCAGCTATTGATTGGATGTTTCTGGCTTAGATTCGCAACAACGTAGTGACTAAAACCAACTCATCTTCACTGGTGGAGGTTCCGCTGCGGCAAGCGTCCAACGGACCTTCTTCTCTAGTTCCTGTGCGATCGATGTAGCAGCCATTCATGACTGCAACGAGCCCGTGTTCTTTTCCTTCTACATATTCACTGATCTGACCGTTCTCAATATTTTATCCTTATCAGTGACTATGACAATTTCAAGCCCAGCGCTGTCTCTGAAGCCCAGACAGCAGGCAAGAAGCTATTATTCGAAGAGTGAGGATCGTTTGCGGAAGTGGCCGTACCGCAAATATCAACTCTAATTCACAAAGATCAACAACTACAAGGTTCCTTAGTTCTTTACCCCAACCTGGTGAAGGATAGAACTACGAGGTATGTGTCTGTAAGTTTGTTTCTACAAGTTTTACACTGTTCCATCTACCACTAATGCTGTAGTAATTACCTGAGTAATACATGAACAATTATGACTAAGCATCATACCGGAGTTGCTAGTTCCAGTCAAACCGTCGGATCACAACACTATTCAGGCCTTATTCTGCTGAGCACACTGAAGTCAGGTTGTCCTTTTATTGTTTCCACCACACTTACTTGAAAACCCTGGATGCTGAATTTAATTGTAAACAGTTGTGTAAGATGCATTCTATTGATAATTATGATGTGCAGGGCTTCCAGCTTGTTAAACTTGGTAAGCAATAATCCTCAGATGCACACGAAAGATCTGAAAAACTCGAATATATTGAAAACTGTGTACTGGTTAAAATCGGTAAGTAATAATCTACGAGTAACAATGTCAGTATAGATCAATGAGTATAGATAGAATACTGTGCTCACACTCAGACACACATGAAAGGTGTGAACAACTGAAGTTGAAATTTACAAGTTTACTCTAATAAATAATGTCCTTGGGTGATGATAAACCATTTCCTGAGTACGCAAGGACCCGGAATAAGTGTATGGAAAGATAACAAGAAACTGCTAATGCAGATAGACACTGCAAACGGGACATGGCATACCCGCCAGGATGAACATAGGCCCGAGCGAGACTCCATACTCACAGCTTTGTCCTTCAACTTCAACACAGCTGTTTGTGACAGTTGTCAAGGTTTGATATTTGGCAGGGAATGTCTCACTGTCTAATATAGGATTGACCTCTATAATTTGCAGCAGCTTAAAGGGCATTGCCATTATGTTTACCATCCAAAGCATTGAGATATGAGCACCTTTTTGAAGCAAAAGCTGTACTATTTCCTCCTTTCCATCTGCTACAGCAGCTTGAAGGGCATTGTCATACTAACCACCTTGAGCATTGATATCGGCACCCTTCTCAAGCAAAAGCTTGACTACTGCCTCATTTCCAGTTAATGCAGCAGCTTGAAGGGCATTGCCATATTGCATTGACATCAGCCTGTTCTCAACCAAAACCTTCACTACTGTCTCATTTCCATAACTTGCAGCAGCTTGAAGGACATTGCCATATTGTCCACCCTGACCATTGACATTTGCACCCTTCTCAAGCAAAAGCTTGACACCAGCCTCATTTCCCTGTGCTGCAACAGCTTGCAGTGCATTGCCACATTGTCCACCCTGAGTATTAATATCAGCACCCCTATCAACCAATAGTCTCACAATAGCCTTATTTCCTCATGCTGCAGCAGCTTGAAGGGCATTGCCATATTGACCACCTCGAGCATTTATGTTAGCACCTAAATTTAGTGATTCAAGGGCCATAGTTGAATGCCCATTCCTGGATGCTGCATAGAGCCCAGCATTGAGATCTCCGACCTCACAGAAATTCCACAATTTACGGCTTGCCGTCAATAAACCATTCCACATTAATAGAAAGATTGGCTTTGCATTTTCCCATTCATCTGATTCTTGAGTTATGAATACACTGTGTAGTGTATATCTCTTATGCCAGTTTTGGAAAGATGCTCCCGGGTCCCTTACCAATTCCACTATCATATCATGTAGCGAGCTTGGATAGTTACTTTCCTCCATAAATTTTGCATGTTTGGCCCAATATTTCACTGCTTATGGCATTAAAGAATGGTCCCCCCACTCCCACCCAAATTTTACATTGACAAATGAAGTAAATTGCCTTACATATATCACACATGCCTGAGGAATTTTTTCATGGGCCAGCAGTTCATTTATTGGGAATAATCGAAGTGTGTGGGATGAACAGTTTTCATACATTATAAATTCCTTCACAGATGCATGTGCCAATTGAACATTTGAATTCATATCAACTGCAACTAGAGTAGAATCAATAATTGAATGCATTTTAACCTCCATCTCATCAGGCTTGCCATCCATGCAGCTGTTGTTCAAATCTATTGTGAGAATGTCTGCAATCCTTCTGACAGTCAGTGGCTCAAATGCATAGGTAAGCCATACGAGAAGATGGTGAGCATCTTCTCTATTTTCTTCCCTTTCCCAAGTCCGCAGCATTGCTTGACTATAAGTCTCCTTCAAAGCTTTCCGGACAACTTTAGGTGATCCACAATGCTTAAGCACTTTCAGTTGACAATTCACCCAGCGGAATCTGTAGTCATATTAGTCAGAGTCTTGTCTCATACAGATATTTCCAACTTACTGGCCCTGTGCCTTTTCCTTTAAAGCATCTACAACCTCAACCTTCAAATCTCCTCCAAACAGAAACTTTTCTACTTCCATTTTCAAATATTTTGCAATATCCTCATTAATCTGTGCACTTCCATTATCCAATAACATTGTAAGGCATCCCTCTGCCCCAGGGTGATAGCGACATGTAAAAAGAATGCAAAATTGCTTATACAGACTTTGCAGCCACTCAAGAATGTCTGGTGTTTCACAACACTCATCCATGGCATCCAGAACAATATAGCCTCCACCAGTGGTTTCAATAATTTCTTTCAGTACCATGACTAAGTCCTTTGTAGTAGGTGAGGATGCCGCAAGGCCTTGTCTGTTGCACTCATCATATAGCCTTTCTAATGTAGGATGAATCCCTGTCCTACAAGCCCCAACTTGAAGCAAAAAAGAGAGGAGGTAGCCCCAAAAAGTAGACTTTGGATTGTGTTATCGCGTGAGTCAAAGTAGTAATACCAGATATTCTCCGTGCCTATTTGTTTAAGATCTCTGATTATAATAGTGCCAGTATAAAAAAACTGTTAACAATATTAAATTTCATCTTGACTGAACTAGTGCGCCCAAGGCTCGGCTTAGAAAACCCGCGTGCCGCGCGTCAAGTCAAAATAAGCGGAGCTGAGCCAAGCATCTTCCTGTTATGGGGGATCCATACTCGAGCCGCTGCTCTATTTTTGGGAAATCGGACTATAAATTTGCTATTAATAGTGGAGCCGCAGCGCCATTTGGCCTATTCGGGGACAAGCCATTCAAAGCCATAGCCGATAAAAGCCGAGTCATAGCCAGCCAAGCCGAGCGCTGGACGCGCTAGACTGAACTCACGATAAGATGGTTTTGCCTGATCCAGCTGCCATTGGCAGTCAGCATTAAATTAATTTGTCGGATTTGACTTCCGCAGGTTCGTCTCATCCGCAACTTCATAGTAATTGTTTCAGTTTTGCTTGCCGAACTTGTCCCTGCTTGTCCCTGCTTGTCTCTGCCAAGATTTGGCGGCTTAATATGAAAAAGCGGCTCAAGCAGCAAGCCGCAAGCCAAGTGTTTTATCTGCGGCGTGCTATTCGGTATGGAAAGCAAGAAGGCCTCGCTCGATTTGGACTGATCCGAATGATGTAATGTAATAGAATCTCGGTGATCAGTCTCAGTTTAGCAGTAGGACCTCGAAAACTGCAGGAAATCGGCGCTTATGAATAGAAACGGCAACATAATGATTCCGAAATGCCGCTAAGTGTTTCACTTTAAGCCGATCTGATTTCGAAGCCGGGACTGTAAGTTTTTTGAACACCCTTCAGTATGAAGATAGTAAGGAAGCCTGTAGATAAGAGATGTATTGCATAAAACTGTTCCAGCAGTGACGGATTGGACAAAATATTCAAATACCATAACCGAAGTATTATTAATTATCGCTTCCACTATCATTTTCACTGTCGGCATCATCTGAAGAGAACCGGACTACCCCATCAGCTAAATCTTCATCTATGTCAGGACCCAACCCTCCTTGAACTCCCCCCATGTAAAGACCCTCCTCATCAAAAAGAAGCGGCTCCATATCCTGAATTTGATTGCCTATTTGTACATTTAGTGCATCCTGTACTTCCTTGACAAAGTCATCCCTGTCATCATGGAACCCATGGAGTTCAAGTGTGGTTAGAAGACGAGAATTGTTCCTAAACTTTTGAAGCATCTGCACATAAACAT
>KN834818.1:91236-157073 GCA_000827265.1 Collybiopsis luxurians FD-317 M1 | reverse complement strand
TGTCAGTGGATGGACTTGAATGTTTTTTCTAATAATGAATTGTGACTCGATTAACCTGTATATATAGAGACTCAGAAAGTTTTGAATATCATATTTTATCATACTCGGTGTAGGCTCATATTTCACAAAATAAAACTGCCCTCGTTGGTATCAATTTTCTGTGCATCTTTATCCATCGCATAAAATATGGCTGACTCGCATTCGGACTCACAGTGTATTACTATATATGTTATATCTGTTAGGTACGTGTGAAGTGAGAAATGATATTAGTCATGGATGGCCTGTCCCGGGTCCTTGATTGTTGCCATCAATCAATCAGTCCAAATCGAGCGAGGCCTTCTTGCTTTCCATAATTCGGGGCAGGGGGCAAGTCGAACAAGTCTCGTGAGTGGATGCTATCCACCTCCATTTTTCATCTATTCCCAATCTTTGAGCTCGAAGCACACACACTGTAATTATTCAAAGGATCATGATGTCTAATAAATGAAAGTTTAGTCCATTTTGGTAGTGTATTTGAGAAAGAGTGGTGAACAAAAATTTAACATTCCAAGGGTGTGGAAGAGCCAATCACTATTTACTTTTGCTTCTTTCCAAGCTAACCATACTAACCTGGATGACTGGTGGACAATAAACCTTGTTGTCAAATTGAATCTTGCGGAGGTGCACAATATCAACGAGACGCCAGTCAACCCAAAATCGAATAGCGTCATTTATCGTTCTTTGCCCTCTCTATCTCTATCTCTTCACTTCCTGCCTGTTCCAAAATAATCGTATTATGTAGTAAAAAAACCTTCCCTCATGAAATGATTGAATCGTTGATTCGAGTTATTTGCGCCTCATGGGAGTTTGACTAGATTGTAACTTCCTCTTGCGGGGGCGATTGCGGTAGTACTAACAGAGTTTAGAGATTTGATGTGTCTGGTAGGGCGTTTGAAGCTGTTGTCTTCTCAGGGTTATCTGGAAAAGGCGCCGGTTGGGAACTCTCTGAGGCGTTGGGTGCTGCAGCGGAAGCATTGGAAATGACGAGTGGCAGTGGTAGAAAATACCTTATGCTGTTAAGATAGCAACCAGATCTGGGGTATGAATATGAAGATGTGAAGGCGGATATGTCTCCTGTATCCACCGGAACGGCATTGTTTGTCCAATATCTATCTTTTTCTATGACGACGGATCGGAGAGGTCGATCCTCCGTCCATCGGACAAGGTCAATTTTGACTTGATCAAATGTCATTCCGACTCGATTCCGACAAGTCCGGGGTCCTCTGGCGTCAGCCAGGTGTGATATGTGACATGATGTCATGACTTACCCATGGACCTTGCCTGCGCGCGCTGCACGCCCGGATTCAGCATCTCAAGGTCGTCCCGAGCAGTCGCTACGCTCTGCCCAAGCAATGAACACGACTCTTCGGCTCACGGAACGGATAAGTTGTTAATATAGGACCGGGGTCAAGAAGCGGTGATACAATCTGACATCGTCCAACATGGCAAGTTGGAAGCCGCGTTTTCTTCAGATTCCAAGTTTCAATCTCCCTCTCTCTCTCTCTCTCTGGTTCTCAAGATTTAATCGATAGATGGCTTTGTAGTGCATACCTCTGTCGGAGTCTGAACCCACTTCAGCTGACCTTGGTACTAATTTACTTGTCAGCGAGCATGGTTAACATTGGACTTAAACTTCTTTTCGAGTAAGGCTAATAGCAGAGGTGAGTCTAATTTACAGTGTCCACCATCATACGCCCCTTTGCTGGGGCCATTTTCACCTAGGAATGACCTGCCTATGGTATGCGAGTAAAATGGCTGCTCCGTTGCGTACAGATCAAAGTGGATCCGGGCCTGCCTGCTCCTTGAATTTTTTCGTCTCCAATCGTTTGAGGAGTTATGCGCCGTCGCTCAGGCTTTATCCCACACTCTAGTACCGTTCTAGTACTTACATGCCCTACTTGATGTTTGTCTTTTTTGTTTCTACTACTTGTACTCATCTATCTTAATTATTGCCCTCCCTGTCTCCCTTGTCATGACGGTGCCTCAGTTCTACTCTCCTCTTAGTTTTTTTGGATTTTCAGCTTTACATGTATTTATTTCTCAGGTCTGACAAATAAAAATACCCTTCGAGTCGGTTGTTCGTGGCTAGACACTAGTGCGGTTTGAACTTTGAGCAACTGATTGGCATTTGTGAATGCTTCAAAGTATTCTGTTCAATAGTAGGCATTGTAACACAAAGGGCGATGAATAGTGCTCATTCAATCCCCTTCTCTTGTATCTTTCTAATGCAGGTTTTTTTATCCCAAGTATTCGAACTAGATATACTTCGTTCATGTTGCTAACACATGAGATCTTGCTGTTTGGATGAACCCTCAGTCTGTTACCTACTTAAACTAGCTAGGCATCGAGTGTAACATCGAGAGTACCATCTGTATCTGCATGTTCTCAGTTTATCTGCTCTCAGTCTATCAATCATTAATCATTAGACATCGAAGTATAATTAACATGTTGAGTGTAGTAAGAATGGTAGTCTTTCTAGTCAATGTCTTGACAAACATGCCACAGAGAGCAAGGTTGAGGGGTTGATTCCTTTTACGTGTTGTACTGAGAGAAAGTTTGACTGTCCCTGAGCCACTTTCCACCAAAGATCAGACACCGCTCCACGGAAGGAAGAAAACAATGGGTGATTTCCTTCGAGTTTCTGCAGTGGGAATTCGAGCTGTACGTCCCTTCGCAATGATGAAATACTGTGGATAAATTCTGTGCAAAAAAAGTAAGGATAAGAATCCGATAGAACCTCTCACCTCGAGACTAATACTCCGGCAGTAATAGTTCCGGAACAACCGCCGTTCGGCAATATCACATGCTGGTCCATAGACCGGATTGATGTGATCTGGGGCGAAGTGTAACGGAGTGCCAGGACCCCGCAGGACCCTTACGTTTGGCCTTCGGCTATGTCAAACTTGACCTTGTCCTTGAAGGCAACGGTATCGAGGAGTAATTGAGTATGGGGTACGGGTTCATTGAGTTTAGGAATGCTGTAGGTGCGAAGAAGGCAATGGTATGTACTTGATGAGCATGCTGCATGTGAAGAGGCAATGAAGATTGTAACCCGCTGATTACGATGGAATGCCAAGTATATGCTTCACTGATTTTGTGCCTCATCCAAGATCGGTAAGTTCGAATTGACCTGCTGCTTATAGAAGGTGCATCTATCTTCCTCATATATTTTCTGGGAAAGTGTGATTTGCCAGCGGGACAGCAGGAGATGATCGGTTCAAAATTTTCACAAAGTTTCACCTCTAAAAATAGAAACGGAAGGCAGCTGCTCCTGAAAATGGCAACCACCTTCCATGAACAGGCAGGAAAAAGTCTGCAAACATTTGCTCCCAGTTCTCCAAGCCTTCTCTTAACAAGGTTTCTTGTTTAATAGTGACAACCTGTCGAAGGCTTAGTTACCAAGCTGTTGAAAAGGCACGAGTACCGCCACGCATAAGCTTCCCACTACCAATGGCAGGCATCTTGCAGTATCATATTGATGCATCAGACAATCTAAAGCCGGTAATAAAATCTGACTGAGTCCAAGTGGCCATTATCTAAGTTTTCCCTTGCTTGTACTACCATGACCTCGCAAGAATTCAGCTGCCCTGTCAACTCTCTATGTCTTCCTTATGAATCTTACAGTGATTTTTTACATGAGTTGAGCGCTCGAACCATTGCACCAGCGGTGGTAAGGAATTCGCATATAAGCATTGTGCTACACTGACGCTTATTCATGTCTTAGATTGGGTTAATGCTCTACGGTTAGTAACTTCCTTGATACGACCTGTAACTCTGTCCTAATGGGTCAACAACGCACTCCATGTCAGGCATCTTCATCGTGCTCTTTAGTATTAGCATATATATCTTCCGAAGGCGGTTTTTACCCGGAAAGTTCTACGTCGTGGCAACCATTCTCTTCTTCACACTAGCCACGATGTCCACAGCAATAGAACTGGCTCAGATCTTTACTTCGCCTCTGGGTCCTACTGTGTTTGTAAACCCTATTCCGTCCGAATTCCGCCCCGGTTTGTTTGAACATCTTCAAATTGCGTTAGAGAGTATTTTCATTGTCTCCGGGTAAGTCATAACTATGGTACTGGTATGAAACTCTGTAGATTCTTTTCCAAGGTTGCTCTCTGACGCTTTGCTGGTACGCTCTCACAAGCAAAAGGTAATTAGTCTTGAAATCATAATACAGCACAGATATATCGCTGTTATCGTCTTTGGAACTCCAAGAAAACAGTTATAGCTGTTCCTGTTCTGGGTCTCGTGGGAAGCTTCGGTGTGTACTGCCTATCTTTGATTTGGGATTATTTCCCTGAACTTGCATTCCAGTGATGTGGATAATTTTTGAGGCCGAGAAGCTTGATGCTTTATTTTCTATATATATATTGACAACACTGGGTCAGAATCTTCTCCTAACCGGGTTGATAGGTAAAATTGTTTCTTAATATTAACCAACTTCATCTTTTGACATAAACTTTTCAGTCGGAAGGGTATGGTGGCTGAATCGCCGGACCAACCGCATCTTTATTGGACAAGTCGATCGCGCTCGCTCGGATCTCTTCTGGCCAGTGTATGCACCCCAGTTTCGTTCAAATTAGTGACTGTCATACTGATTTTACTTTGCACAGTCTTCTTTCTGGAGTTATCACCCCCTTAACGTTGTTCATGTGCACACTGACAAATATATTTCCTGTCCTGTCCGACGGTAGTGATTCCCTTGATCTCCTGGGGAGTCCTTGCTTTCTAACCCAGATTGTGGTAAAGGCTTGGAATCCTTCTGTTGCCATATTACATGTTGCAGACTGACTGTTTTCATGTTAGGGTATCTCATCCACACTGATGATTGTATTCATTGGGCTTGGTACAGAAGGCTCCTTCAGCCAAGTTATTGTGACAAATAAAGAGCTGCAAAATCAACCTTTTGGGATGGCGTCGATTTCTACGCAGAGGGATTCAGATAGTACAACAACTCAATTGCCTTTGGGGAAACTTATCTCCAACCAGCTGCACATCCCAAGAGCTGAATTGTCTACAGAAATTACAACTCTGTGGAGCAATATGGATAGTAGAGATGTAATGGTTCATCCATACTTGCTGAAATATGATCAGAGTATGGAAAATCCATCATCAACAGTGTAGGAGGATCAGGCACCACAGAATAGTCCAACCTGAGCTACTTAAATACCACTAGTGACTCTTACCCTCAGGAAGCCTGGTCAGCCTAGGATTTGGGGGGGGGGTGTCTCCTGGCAGCCTGGGCTATATGTATTTTTCCTGATTAGTAGCATAGTTGTTCAGTGTTTGAAAAGACTCAAATATGACAGGCGGCGGAGTAGCTTGTGGGCAAGCCGAAGAGCCAATCAAGCCAGTCAATTTATTCTTGACATTTTATGATGTTGTCGTTCTGCATACTCTATACATCGATTGAAGTTTCCTTCTTTTGTTCAACTATTTCCTTCACCTCTTATTGGTCTAAGAGTTGTATCTGAAGCCCAAAAGATCAAAATCGTTTGAGATAATACTGATATGCGAAACAAAAAAGGAAAAAAGGATGGTGATCGCCCAAAAAATGAGAAATTTGATGACCTAAGACGTCGAACAACCACTTGTTCTCATCTGAAACACAAAACAACCTGCACCGCATTGAAAACCCGAGCGCAGGTTACAGTCTTCATTATGATTCACAAATGTCTGAAAAACCAAAGATAGATTATGGTCACTTTTAAGCGGCATAATCAGCATAGTCCAAAAACCCACTTATGATTTATAATAAAAATCATAATTTTCAGCATTTTTTTAGCAATTATGGCAGTGCATAAGTGACTATAGACCCCATCATCGCATACTTGTCATTACAAATTATACGCGTTTTTCGGTTTTTATCACAAACAGCACGACAAAGCAGAAAAAGAATGAGAAAAAAACGCCGTCACATCCGTAAGTTAGATTCGCGCATGAAGGAAGACGAACGTAAGAACCAGCGGATCTCTCCTCCCAGCCTGGCCGCTGGAATCATCAGGCCCTGCCATGTCTAGATGCACTGTTGACTACGGCAGCGCCAAGATCAGGGGAAGTCAATGTCAAACAGACAGCAGACAACGAGGAACAGAAGGTTGTGAATTTGGAGGCCTAGTGAAGGACATGGATGCACAGAATTCGGAGCGTCGGGAGGACGAGTCGAGCCAGTTGAAATCGGTTAAAGAGCCGCAATGACAAGGTTCAGCTGCACTCGAATTCAATGAAGTTTGCACAGGAGGTAATTGTCAATATCAGTTAGAGGTAAGTATTGAGTGTTGACAGAAAGTTGTGATATCAGGGGGGGTAGTGAAGGGCATGGATGCGCAGAACTCGAAGTGTCGAGAGGACAGGTTAAAATCGGTTAAAGCGCTGCAATGAAAGGATTTATCTGCACTCGAATATCAACCCGGGAACTGCAAGTAAACGAAGTTTGCATAGGTAGCTATTGTCAATAATATATAGAGGTAAACATCGAGCGTGGTGAAACGAAGAGTATAGAGGGGCTCGTCTCCGCAACATTCCAACATTAGGACTGCTTCCACCTCCAAGGGTGTCAAGCATCAACGAGCGCCAAGATTGCGTTTTGGAAAGTGCCCTTGCCAGACCGGATAGCAGCTCAGCGGGGGATGCAGTCAAGGTGAGTTAGAAGCCTCGGGGCTATTGCGCAAGGCAAGATACTCGCAGGTGATGCAGAGGAACCAGCCGCGAAAGCGCAAGCAGCGTAACAGATGAAGCAGATGAAGCCTCCGCCAGTTAAATTGATGTAGGTAAGTAGTGAGTGTTGTCAAACGAAGAGTATGAGCTCACCTCCACATCGCTTTTACTATTTAACATCAAGATTACTCCCATTTCCGAGGACGTCAGCATCAACGCGCGCGCAATTTGGAATGTGCCATTACCGGACCAGATAGCAGATGCAATTCAGATGCATCGGACCACTCGGGGCTTTCTGGAGGGCAAGACGGCCACTGATGATGACGAGAAAACGGCTGCAAAAACGCAGGCCGCAAAACAGATGGAGTAAACGAAGCCTCTTCCAACCGAATTGAACAGAGCCTTGCCACCGAAAGATGCTCGGTTTTCAAAAAAAGGGAGAGGAAAAATGACGGAATAGAGACTACCGGCTCAGAGAGGACGAAGAGACGATATTGTTGGGGAGGACCAGATAGGTAAATCCAACGCATCTTTCGGCTCAAGATTCGATCCAGTAATCTCGTAGGCCCCGAGCAATTCCAGGGTCAGAGAGGTGTATGCAGCGGCAATAACATCCGGAGTGGAACTCGGCAGCCTGGCTCTCGTCAAACGCAAAGACACAATGATGTCGAGCCGCAATTGGAGTAGCGTAGCCTGGAAACATATTCGTCAAACACGCATCGAAGAGAAATGAGGTTCGAGAACATACCTTCTTCGCCTACAACAAACCCATCACTTGTTGTCGATGGCTGGTCCCCTTCCAGCCTATCAGACATCCCACCAAGTCCAGCCGTTGCAGTTCGAGTACGGTCTTCCCATCTCGATGACTTTAGAGGCTTCCATTTGTCTGTTGCCGTCCGTAAGATCGACAGCTTTTGGACAGCTTTGCTAACAGCGCAAGAGTTAAAAAAAACACGTCGTTCAAGCGTATGGCAGGATTGAGAGCAAAAGCTTGAGTAACGTTGTCGGGTCTAGTAATGATGTAAGTGGTGAGGAGAGCAGAACGGGAAAAGAGCAAAGGTCGAAGGGTGCAGGCAGTACGAAGAATAGAAAGGATTATATCGTACATATGATCACCTAAACTATGCCTCGCACTAAGTATGTCATTTCCGATCCAGATATGTGCGCTTTCAGGATGTTTACTGGGACAAACTCATAATCTTACCAACGAAAGATTTAACACCCAGTCATGAACGACAATACGAAAGAAAAAAAAAAAAACAAAAAAGCCGGATGCACGTACCGTGGTGAGCACAAAGTATCCACATCAGCCTGTGTTTCACGGAGTTAAACGTCAAATGTTGAACGTTACACAAACTGCGACAGAAAAAAGAGGGTTGAGTCCAAGCTGATGAACGTTTATGAACGTTCACGTTCAAATGGACGGAGAAACGGACAAGCGCGGGCCGGAGTAGCTGTACCTTATGTTGACCTTTAGCGTTTCTGCCTCTAAACAAAACATCAAAGTTTCTCTTCGATATCTCTGACTTTTGCTCTTTATATTGCTTTAGTGTTGAGACGAGCTGACGAGGTGGGAATTTTTCTTGCCTGAGTTACTATGTGTCTACTGTAGCGTAGTCTGTCATTTGAAATTATTTTCATTGCTTTCATTGACCTTTGCGCTACTTAAGTATTGAGAAAACAGTCCAAGGAGAAGTTACTTGTAGAGATGAACAAGATCCTTATAGCAATACGGCACTATCCCGTAACGAGAAAGCTTCATTGTCGAATGTCGCTGACATCCTCCTATACCATGATTTCCTTTGGGTACGATTTTACTCTGCATTTTACTTGCATTGACAATTCATCCCCTCCCCCATCCTATGCGTAGAGCCCTGTAGACTCCGGAGGTTCTTCATGCCCTGAGCCCGTTCAGTCCTGGATATACACGATGTGGCATACGAATTGTATACAACTTGCTGGCGGGATTTGGTAATCGTACCAACGGCGAGTTAGGCTTACGGCGAAAAGGTGCAATACTAGTCCGCTAAAATTTACGCTGTTTTCACTGTTTTGTGATCTCTGTCATTGATGCAATGAGATTGAGTGTAATATAAAGTGCAGAAATGAAGGTAAATAAGTGTAAACTATCTAGCCTCCCAATTTACCTCCTCATTTGTAAATTGCTCCTTCGAACATGGGCACACTAGTGATCAGCAAGACATCAGCAATATAGCTGCTTCCGACTAAAAACAAATGGAATCAGGTCGATACAATCGCATGAATTCGGAGATGATGGATTAATTAATTCAGGTAGCTTCATCCTTAGCTTGGCGCACACTCATCTGTATATTCTATGAACTCGGAGATGATAGACCAATTTGGGTCTTCATTCTTAGATTGGCGCACACTCATCGGTATACCGAGCTACTTCCAAACCAGTACATGATCGCGTAGTCTTGGGCTGTGAAATGCTGTAGATTAAAGGGAGCACTGGCAACCACATCGTTTAACTTCAGAATTTCACTAAGAATGGATGCAACTAATTCCTTTGATTAATTAATCAACGGAATCCCCTATTGGGCGGTCAGAGTATAGGCCTGGAGTGTGTACTTTTTCAGGTGCAAGGCGCAGAAGGAACAGGTGTCCAAATCGCTTCAGCCGTCAGTTTATTATCATTAAATCCTGATGATAAGGTTGGCAGACAAGAGATTAGGTTGTGATGAAAGGTAAGTAGATGAATTCGATAAACAGCAAGCAAAAGAAGTAAGAGGAAGGAAACAGAAGTTGAAATAACACGCGGCACATGTAGGGACCGGTTCCAGATGTAGTTGTCTAATTTACAGGCGCTCACTGACCGACGTAAGTACCACCAAAAAAAAAAAACATTTCAATTTATATACAGCTCACTCACCTATAACTGTCATTCCTATTCAATGTATGCACGCTTGCAGGGAGTTTACTATGACAAACTTTGAAATGCTTAAGCTAACAAATTAAACGATCGACACGCAGTGACGAAAAAAATTAAATCACTCGCAGCTTCTCCCCCTGAAATGAGTGACTCAATTAAACCTTACAATCATTTAGGATTGCAATGAAGAGATGGAAAAAGCAGTGAAGCCTGATGGCAAAGAGCTGGCATGCTGCCAGCAAGGAAGTGGGGCACTCAGCTTAACTCAGGGGATAACAGATCTACAAAAGGTCAAAAAAAAAAAAAGAAGAACAGCACTGCAATTAGCACCTTCGCAGACCGCACAAAGAGCCATAGTGACAGTTACGTATGGCCATGTGAAGCATCAAGTCCGCGAGAAGCGACTGTTGACAGTTTTACACAGCATCTAAAAATTCCAACTTTGACATTTTTAGTACCAAAATTCGCTTTTAAATTTTCGGCAATTTTCTCAAAATATCCTGTGTGAACATTCTACAGTAACGCGCATTGCCGATTATTATTATCGATCGAGTCAGCTTAACCACGGCTTGTCATTCAACTTGGCCCGGTACTGTCGAGACTTCCTTGAGGCTTGGGCTGGCCATGCAGAAGGCATAGATTTGGAACAAGTTCTTCATGTTTTTGGCAAAGAGACCAGGTGGCAGTTAGAATAAAGTCACCATATCGTCAAATTCTCCTAAATTGAGAACAATCTTTGAATAACCTCAGTGAAGTTGTTTTGTTTTTGTTCCAAACCTCTGGCTCTCTGCACTACCGGCACAGGTAAATCCTCGCCATGTTGAATTATGTGCCCTTTACTTTTGCTTCTTTCAACAGGTCTAAGGTCAACCACAGACAATGGTATTATAATTATCTACTTGCTATAGCAATTTATAGACTATAAATAATATCTTGCTATAGCAAGTTCCCATTTAGGTAGATTGAACCTGGAACTAAAATTAAGCAATGTGAAGACTTTGCTAGCCCTAATACTGAAACACTTTCATCTCACAGAAGGTCCCTAGTTCAAGCCTCGACCAAATCATTATGAGATGGCGTTGGATTTTGGTCGCTGGTCTTTTTTGTGCTTGGCATGCATCTGATTGCAATCTGATTAATTACTAAAACGACTTGAATACAACTGAAGCACAGCACAGAAAGAGTAATTTCTTTCATTTCTTTCCTTTGTTTTTGGCAAAGTATATATTTACTCTGGATTACATCTTGACTTAGCGCATCATGACATCATTCTAATCTCCATTCTTGTCCCGTGTTATATGTAGATGATTGTTTTCAGATCGGGCATCTTGGGTAATTGGAGACTAGTACTTATAGGCAAGTGAACATTTTAGGACCGTAGACTCGTACAGGTCTCCTTGCAAAGTAAACAAGTTCACAGAGCTAATCATACATGTTCCCAGGGCATCTTCGACAGGCAGACCAGTGGATAGCAAAGTATGTAAATTCTCTCTCACCAAAGACTCTTAGAATACCGAACAGCTTTCCCGTCGCTCTTTGATAAGTCCAAACCAAAGATGCAGACGTTACCATTTGATCCTCCAATAACGATAATTTCCATGTTCGAAAGATTTACCTAGAATCCACTACAGGATGGTTCCCGAGCGCCCAGACGGATGAGAGGATAGAGAAGGGAACGCACAAAAGGCCATACAATATAGGGATTCAGGGATGAGAAATGTAGGACGAAATGAGTTCGGTGACGATAACCGCCAAAGGCTATGGCATTGGAAACAAACAAGACGTAAAACCTAGCAAAGGTTTCATGCATAATATTGGGGTCTGAATAGAGCCACTAACAAGCAAGATGATGAGCGTATCATCCCTAACAGTGATACTGCAGACGGACAGAAGCAATTGGACAAGCTGCGGCGTGAGCCGAGATCCAAGATTCAATTGCTTATTATGAGGTACTCCACATCTGACATGACATGTGTTCCAGAAATCGAGGATAGTGTGAATCAGCCTGAGCGTCAAGACTTACCATCTTCCAAAAGCAACTAGGCAAACCAGGGAACTTTCCCTCAAGTGATACGCCCGCTGGATCAAACTTGATAAGGAATAGTTTGCTACCGTGTGTACTGGACATAGAAGATAGTGGGACAAGTTGCAGATGTTTCAGCAGATTTATTGTGAGGCGACGTTGTTACTTAATGCGACAATTCCTCCTCTGTTTTCCAAACTGGACATGCTTTTGATTCAGGAGTTGGTGGATTAGCGGTTTATGCCGAATGCCTGAGACTGGTTTAGCCTTGTACGTATTTGGTGCGGCACCCCCGCCTGTTGGGATGCAAAGATGGCGTTCAAATCAGTTTTGTGACAGATGATTTTTTTTAATCAAATGTAGCGATTCAGGTGGATGATACCTCGACGAGAAACATGAGACAACCAAAATGATACATTGGGAATGATTGGATCCTGAGCGGCTTGAGACATGCGAGAGTGCTGGAATATCCAATATGGGCATTATCTTTGTTCTTTTCTGCCGTGTCAACAGAAGTAACCTAATCTACTCATTTTTTCCCTCATAATGAGTATAGTTATCTGGTGTATGGGCAGCAGCCTTTGCCTGGAATGTCTATTATCACGGTTATCACTGATATCTTTGCTGTGTCCTGTCACTGTATGGTATGTATTTATTTGGCTCCTTGCTGTACACAAAACATCACAATGTTTCTCTAGTAACGTTCCCCTCAATCTTAGTAATGTCGATGCTGATACACCAGTTGTGGGGATCCTCAATGAGCTGACAGCCTCAAATCATTTTATTCATGAGATAAGTACACTAGGCCAAACTCTCACATGCCTAGCTGTAATACAAATCTAGGTAACGGTTTCTCTGACAGGCTCATACTATGTATTCACAATACAGCCTCTGTCCAGATGCATCTCCAGGCTAAAAGATGTTTGAAATAGAATATAATGAAGACAAGTATGTTGACACTCGGGTAGGAAACAGAGATAATCACAAATAATTTGTCCTCTACATGGTGGTAAGCAAAAGAGTGAAAAATACAGAACAACAATTGGATGCGGAAGCATCCATAAACTACAGTTTTAGTGATGTGCTGGCTCCGGCCCAGAGCCATTGAGCCCCAAAAGCCGGGACTGGCCGCACCCCAGCTGTCTACCGGCCTACTGGGGCCCATGGGCCCGGCTCAGACATTCTGAGACCCTAGGCCACGGTCCTGAGCCAGGGCTTGTAAGTGCCCATTAAGCACTTATTCTACATTACAGTAGGCGACATTTTTGCCACCCCATTATTCTTATAATTTGACTACTGGCCATGTAACACCCATGAGATATGTTAATTGGAAGTTTGAAAATCAGGTTGGGATGTTGCCATGCAAGTTGAGTACAATGAAGTCTCAACTTAGATTTGTTTCGTGTTGTCTGGAGCTCAATAATCAAAGGAATAACAACTAATTCATGGTGAGATTAGTGAGATTGGATGTACATAGTAAAGCATTGCACTCCAATGTTCTTTTTTGGCTGAAATTTTATGAGTGCAATTTTACTGATTGAACCGGGGCTTGAGCCCTGGCGATGCCCCAGCCAGACCCTGGCCGTCCAGTAGGGCCCGGCTCAGAATTTTGATGATCCCTGGCCAGGGCTTTTGAGCCGAGCCCCAGCCGGCACATTACTATACAGTTTATATACAGTAAATAGAGCTGTGCAGGTAACTACAAGATTGTCAATTAATCATAATCATAATCATGATACTGAAATCATGATACTGATCTCTATCTTGATTTCCAACAAAAGAATTTAAGCTCTCAAATGTTACGAGTGCATCAAATTAAAGGAATACCGAATTTATGCTTCGATAATTCCGTGCCTGATCCAAGACAGGCAACTTTAAATTTGTATAAATTTTGCAATTTGTACAATTTTAGTTAGCTTTCATTACATTTTACACAGCCAAGATTGTATTTACATAATTTGTTCCAACATTACTGAAAAAACACAAGTACTGCCATGCCTTACAATTTGCCACTACCAACAGCAGACGTCAAGTGATCCCAGCAGTTCTGACTATCCCTAGCATCAAAATCATAATTGACTTCGGACCATGGTATATATGAAAGACCTACAATGAGGACCAGATACTGTGTTCTTCACTTTAACCATGACTCCAGACAATCAACAGACCATTGCATTTTATGCCTCTGTCATCTATGAAAACACAGAGTCTACAGTAATAGTGTTGGTAACTGGCTTTGGTATGTATGACCTAATAATGCTCAAGGCCCTTGATTCCATGTGGGAGTGACTGAAAATGAAACACTTCCTGTAGGTGTATCTGTTCTAGGAATACTCATTGCCACTCGCATCCTATTAGTGTATAAAATATCAACTGCATTCAAGATTCATAACTCACCTGTCCATTGGATTGGGGCTCTTTAATAGGACCGGTTTCTGGACCCATTCACGCATTACACTTTTTATTTGCCTGATCATAACGTTGATTGCATCAACCTGGATTACCATTATTAATGCAGCATTCTCACTCATACAAGATCCGGTTTTTTTTTTTTTTTCAATAAAGCCAGAGGTACAGGGAGCACTTGAAGCTCAAGGCCTAATATCAGATAAAAAATTATTGGTGCCAAGTTATATGGTCAATTGGCCTTTTACAATTTCTGTGAGTTTGCTGTGTTTGTTTCTTATCCAATGGCTAGACACTGGTGTTTAGGCAATTTTAAGTGACTTCATTGTAGTTTGGAGAGCCTGGGTTTTATTTCCACAGGAAAGGCAATGGAGGGTTGCACTTGTGCTTCTCATGATTATGAATATTGGTGTGTCATTGCCTCACCTAAGCTACAAGTCTACTAAACCCTTTCTATGATACCACTAGGAATCAATATTGTAGATTGCATCTTGGATGACATTGAGATCCAGGTGAAAGAATCTAACTCCGCCACAATTTTGGACTGGTTATCACTTGTGGTTTCACTTATGGTTAATCTGTTTACAATAAGCCTGATTGCATGGAAGGCATGGTAAATGCCTTAAACTCTTCCCTGAGCTGACCTAGTTCTTACAATTCACCATGTGCAGGAATCACTATCATGTCATGAAAGAAGCTGCGGTCCACAGAAAATCTTGGGCTCAAAATGTCCTACTTCTGCTTGTTGAATCTGGTGCCATATATTGCACTATACAGGTCCTCCAAACAATCTTCATCCTGTTAATAACATATGGACCTGCAAACAGTACTGCAATCTCTGAAACCTACCACCTTATTTCTGCCATATTTATTCTTGCTTCTGTGAGTTTTAATTCCTCTTTGAAAGCTCAGCTAATTTTCAAGATTGTATCTTGCAGGCATGGTATCCTATTGCAGTAGTCATCCTAGTCAAGGTTCATAGCTCACTGCTAATTGAGTCTCTCCATGCGAACCAGAACATGGAAGGGTCTCACAGGGGCATAGTTCAACCATGATTGTCTGACCAGACTCTGGAAGGACCCATCCTGAGTGAATGCTGCTGAAAGCAAATCTGAAGGCTCTGCTAGTTCATACATAGCTATTTATTTACTTTCTAGGGAAACATTCAGGCTCTAGATTACTGACTTAGTTGGCACTAAGCCTACAGAATGACTTCCTGCCAGGGCATTGAATAACAAGCACATTTTGATACGACCGCAATGGAGGAGGGATCTGAATATGGACAAATGAGAACAAGAACAGATGATTATAATGGTAAGGTCACTGATTTTCTATATAATGCTCCTAAGTAGTTGAAACAAAAATGCTACTGCTGCCATAGATTAAGTCCTATCTGAAGCTCAAGAACAACCAACGTCGTGAAATAGGATGAGATAGTAACGATACGAAACAGAAAAGGAAAAAAAAGAAAAAGTGATCACCCCAAAAAACCGATAAACGAAAAGGTCGAATAACTAATACTTGTTCTCATCCGGAACACATAACAAACTGCGCCGAATCCAGCGCCACAGCGCTGGTTATATTTTTCATTACGACAGAGCTGAAAAGAATGGGAAAAAAAGCGGTCGCATCAGCAAGCTAGATTAGCGCATGAAGTAAGCCGAACGTACGAACCAGCCAGCATCCCTCTGCCCATAAGTCTACTAGAAGAACCAAGAGCGGTTACGTCACGGCATGCAACAGCGCCCCGCTTGCTCCACGCCCGACTAGAGCCGTCAGACTCTACTTTATCCAGATATCATTGGCAAAAGCAAAAGCGCCCGGAATGAAATATAAGTTGCAGGTGCGTCAGAGTGGTCGGTAAGAATGACGACGGTGGCACCAAGATCAGAGGAGGTCAATGGTAAAATGAGAACGGACGATACGATGAGGAACAGAAAGTTGTGATATCAAGGGTCTAGTGAAGGGCATAGAAGGGTAAATTTTAGAACGTCGAGAAGACGGATTACAGTCGGTTGAAAGAGCCGCAATGACCAGGTTCATCTGCGCTCAAACATCATGCTGGAAGGCTGTCGTAAGTCAACGATGATTACACCGGAACTAATGTACATATCAGGTAGAGGTGAGTATCGAGCGTGGTCAAGCGGAGTATAGAGCAACTCACCTTCGCAACACTCAAACGTTAGGGCTACTCCCACCAGCAAGGGCGTCAGCATCAACGAGGGCCGAAAGTGCGATCCGAGAGTGCGATTTTGAATGCGCCATTGCCGGGCCAGGTAGCGACGCAGAGGGAGATGCGATTGCAGTGAGTTAGAGTGCCCAGGACAGGCAAGATAGTCTTAGGTGATAACAAAGAAACAGCTGCGAAACCACAGGTAGGGTAATCGATGGAGCAAACGAAGCCCCCACCAACCAAATTAAGCAGTATTGCCACTGGAAGGTCGCTCGGTGTGCAAAAGAAAGAGACAGGAAAGTGTTGGACTGTCCACCTAAGCAGAAGCAGGAGACGGGTTATACGAGTCGTCGCAGCAGGACTAGAGAAGTTAACCCGGCACACCGTTCGGCTCAATATCCGACCTTCCAATCTTGTAGGCCCCAGCGATGTCAAGATAGGAGAGGTGTAGAAAGCGGCGACGACACTCGGGGTTGAACATTGGGAATTGGCACACTAGCCCTTGTCAATAGTGACAAGATTATGATATTGACACGTAGTTGGAATAGCGTAGCCTAAAAAGGTATTTGTCAGACATGCGTTGGGGAGAAATGAGGTTCGAGGATGTACTTTATTCGCCCACACAACAAAACCACTATCTGAAGAGCTTGGCCTATTGTCGGTAGCCGGTCCCCTTCTTCAAGCTAGTCCAGCCCATCAGGCATCCAACAAGCTGTTGAAATTTGTGTAGAACGTGAACTGAATGAGAATATTGCAGAGCAACCGATCCTGGCTCACGCAGGGGTTTCCTGTGGACCTCATAAAATATCGAAACTTGAATTTAACTGGAAGAACATACCTTGGACCATAACTCTAGGTCAATTTCTCCGACCGTCGTATCCATTATCACGCGTTCTGAGGTGGTAAGGGTCATTGGGACGCGATTCAAGAACAGGCTGATCAAGGTTTGGGTTCAAGCAACGGAAATGGGAAAGCCGGATAACGTTAGAGCGACGAGAGTCACAGTAACGCCACACGAGAGATGGGGGACAAGGTAGGTACTCAGGAATGACTGTTGTAAGTGGGGTGGTATTCGAGAGAACCTGCTTCTACGAGTACAACCGAGTTCCTTATATACAAAAAACTAGCTACCCTGTGTCTAAAAGTAGTAAGTACAAGATAACACAAATGATAAGATACGCTAGATGAGATAATCCTAAAAGAAAAGAGTAACAATCATGACGAAGTCACGATTCCGTTACATACGCCCTCCAAAGATCCTTCTCGAGGATCTTTCCTTCCTTCCTTCCTTCCTTCAACCTAAGGAGCTCGCGCTTTCACGCGTTATTCCATAATCAGAGTCCAAAGTAAATGAATCGCCGGTGGATCGGATGTAGTTGATAGAAGAAAACGCGTCGTTAAATGAATCGAACATTGTTAATGGTTTATCAAGGTCAATGTTGGATGGGAAAGGTTGATCAAATGGATTAAGAGTCTCAGTCAAGACCGTCGATTCAGGAAAACAAATGGAATGGGGAACATGCGGGATACGGAAAATGTTGGGATACTTTTCGGAACGAGCGGGAGTCAGGTGAGTATACATATTCTGTGAATTGCTCGACATCCTCCATGTCCTTGTACGGAGATTCGGTAGGTGACTGAGCAAGGCTATCAGGGCACCAAGCGCAGTTGTTGACATATTGAGGCGAGGATATTTGTCACTTCTTTCCGGAGTGTGGCCGCAATTTCCATTTCCCTCTTCAATTCTAAATTGATTCCCGCCCTTCCAAAAATAGCTAGTAGTAGATTCCTTTGTATTCGTCTCTCGCCCTCCATTCAATAGTCTGATCCAACTTTTGCACTTTTTCTATTACAAACTGTGTTTTTCATTGATTTGCTACTGAAGCTCCTCCTCACATCTGATGTCCATCAGTTGCTTAGCAATTTTACTCCTTTTTGGTTGTCCTTCTTGTTGATCATCTCTCCACCTCCCTCATTGTGTTTACAACTTTACCATTTCCCTGGTCATACTTCCAACTTTTGCACTCTTTCTATTACAAACCATGTTCTATATCAATTCACTACTGAAGCTCCTCCTCACATTCAATGTCCATCAGTCTCTCAGCAATTTTACTCCTTTTTGGTTGTCCTTCTTGTTGATCATCTCCCCACCTCCCTCATTAGTGTCTTCTGTTCACTCTTTGTGTTCTTTACTGATGTATTCCTATCAGCTGCACTCTCATCCATTTTTATGCTCTCATGATGATTTTCCATGTTTAGAGGTTATTCTTTGTGTTCCATACTGCCTCTCTGACTGCCGCAATGTGGACAATATAATGCTGTAAATAGATCATCTTCAATTCAATAGCACTTATGTAGACATATTGTCATATTCTTAGTATTCACTTTTCTGTGTACTGTCCCAAATCTGTCCTATGTACCTTTTGTTACTGTGTTTCATTTTTTGTTCTCCACTCGTGCAGTCAGCTTCAGTGTTTGTATAACCTCAATAGAACTTTTGCTCCTTTCAATGATAACTGTTCAAGAGAGATGTCAAATTCAATTGCCACTTTGGCAAATATATCAAAACAATGCTTGTACACATCATTCCTCTCCTTTTCAATGCCTACTGTGCTATATCCATTTTTGCCTTGTTGCTGACTGCCATTTGCCTCAATTTCTTCCTTGCCTCTTCAACATTCATTTCATCTTCATTGTCAAATGCAGATTGTTTCTTCAATTGAACACCTGTTTTTGTCAGCATCTTTCCACATATCTTTGCTTTTATCCAGTTCTGTAAATTATCTTAGCTCTTTGTGTTGGCATAGTGTACACTTCCCATCTTACCTGGGTGTGACTTCCATCCAGTAAAGTCACCACTCTCAGGACCAGGAATGCACACAATTCATGCTTCATAGGCATGGATATGATGCTGAACACTACATCCACTATGTTGCCTACATGTATCTTTTCTGGTTTAATATTGTGAGTCCTGCTCATTTATGTGAGCTATAATCCTCTCAATCATTTGCTGTTACCTCTTTTCCCCATCTTGCTCATGTCTTTCCTCTCCATAGTCCACGATGTTTTCTGTGCTGTGTACAAACTGACTGTCTTCTGTATTCATGCTTGCAATCATTCCTTCAGGGTCCATTTCCTGTGCTGGAGGAAACCACTCCATTGTTGGCACCTCCCACTTTGGAGCAAAGATTCAGTTCCCTATCTTGAGCATTCATCTCCCTCCATTTTCTTTGACCTTGAATCCATCAAGCTGTCCAACTTGTCTTGCCAGAACTGCATATATATCAATAATTGCATCAATGTCTTCATTAAATCTCTTGCCCCCGAGGCCCAAAATTGTGATGCTCTGCTTCAGATGCTGGATATGTTTGTTCTGTCTTCCAGATGTAAGTTCCTTTTTATTTTCTATTTGCTTGTTGGCACTTACTTTATCTCTTTTATGGGTGGAAGGTGTTTGTCCTCTACAATTCCTAGGATGTGAAGTTGTATTTCTTCCCTTTTGTATCCTTCCCTAAGCCATGTCATTTGCCATGCTGGGGGTTCAGGTAGCTTGTGGACCTCAATAAAACTCTCCCACTGTTCAGTCTATTTCATATGTAAATATGAGCATCTCTCTCTCTTTTGAGTGGGTTATTATCACTTACGCTGCACAGTTCCTTTACTTGCATATGCATTGGCCTGTCTTTTACCTGACTTGCTTGGATCTCTTCTAGGCTCTGCCCTGCATACATGTTAGCGTTGTTCATTTTAAGGAAGCTCTTCTTTCTCTCACTGCTTGCTGCTTTGTTGTACAACTTGTCAAGCATTGGGATTCCATCTACCAATCTTATTTCTCACCTTTTATATCTACTTCCAATCCTGCCTACTGCTCTGCCTTATCAATGTGATTTGTCATGATTGCCTCCTGCCGGACTTGTACATGCCACGTGCATAGCGCAATGGCCCACCCTGCAAGTCTAATATGGCCACCTTCTTGTACTACATGTTCATCCCTCTGCTCAGGGATGATGCATAACAATTGGAAGATCCTTTCAACAGCCTGATTGGCCAGTATGAGTTCTTCTGTACTCTGCTGAACAGCAAACTCTGCTGTAGTCCAAGTCATATGGTCCCAAGTAACTCTCTTTGCTATTTGTATTTAGGAATCCATAACAAACACCAGTGGTAGTAAGTTTAATGCATTACAAACAGGCTATAGTCCATGTGCCAGTTTGCATTATAATAAGCCTTTAACCACCACTTGAAAGCTCCTCTTAGAGTGCTTACTGCTCACTGTTGTGTTTAGCTTAGGGCTAGGATATTATTGTGTGGTTGCACAGCCCTAAACTTAAACTAGTCCCAGACATTCTGAAGAAAGGTGGATGTTGGAATTTTGTTAGGACCAGAACTAGAATGCAAGAGGAGTCAGTTAGTGCAGGTCAAATATGTAATTACATTGATATTCACTGTAGTATTGTGGTAGCAGGGCTCCACAAGGACCTGCATGTAAAAAACAGCTGTGAGGGGCTCAATAATTGCATTCAAATGTGAGAAATGCATGGACTAGATGCAAAGATGACCAAATGAAGGTAAGCAACCCTGATAGGCAGTAAGTATCAGTGAACTAAAGGAGGAAGCAGCAACAAAGTTGCTGGTGCAATTTTAGAGCTGCATAGCCTGTGTGGGTTCAAAAGTGTCAAATTGGATCTCATGAAGGTCTGAACAATACTAAATAGAACAAATAAGTGTATTGAAGATGTACAAAAAGGAATTACAGCAGCAAGGCCAAGAAAACAAGAAAAAGTGAGGTAGCAGACAGGTAAGTTCCAGGTAATTCCAACATATGAGCTCCTGGGACTAGCTTGTGAGGTCATATAAGCCTAAAGATGTTTTGTAACTGTATAGATTAATGGCAAGAAGTGGTTAAGATTATGAGAAAGCAGAAAATGTTGCAGGTGGGAGTTAAAGGAAAATGGGCAAACAGTGAGCAAAAAAATGAGAGAAGGAGCTGGTGGGAATAAACAGTGAAAACAGTGAGCTGAGAATGATTAGGTCATAAACCAGAGAAGTAGAAAACAGAGCTGAGAGAACCAAAGTTATTGAAAAACAAGGGAGAGAGGTTAATACTACTGACACTTGGTGGAAGGACTGGATCACAGAGTCAGAGCAAATAGGAAGTACAGAGACAGGTGAGAAGTGTAGAGAATGAGGGAAGCTAAAATGCAAAGCTCTACATGGCACATCCAATCTTCAAAACCACCTGAACCAGCAATCCAACCATGTTTGTTAAAATGCACATTCTATAAATGGGCATGGTGATGGAAAAAAGATTTGAACAAAACAAACCAAAGGCCAAACAGAAGTTGTAAAGTAGGCAAAAAACAGAATGTAATGTGGCTTAAAACACATTAATACCCAATTTAACTACATTTTGGCAGTGAAATCACCACAAAGACTCCTGCAAAACCAAGTTTAAAGTGGTTTAAAGCTGACTAAACTTATGCCAATTGTTACATTCTGACATACACATAGCTCAATAAATTGGTTGAAAAACAATCGGAACTGGTTTAAACCTGAGTAAACTGACACCAATTGTAATGTTCAGAGGTATATTTACTTTAACAAACTTGATTAAAACTACAGTTTGGACCAACAAGAAAAAAATTCTGCTCTGATCATAGATAAAAGTAATAAGAGGGTTCAGGAATTAGGTACCAGCTATCTTGACCATTGGTTGCCTAGTTCTCCCACTCTATCTGACATGTTGAGGAGAGGAAGCTCTCTCAGTCTCCAGGCCATCTGACGTCTTCCTTCTCTTGCTGGCTGTGCTTTTCAATTCATCAGAGCCCTGCTGGGCTGACACTTCTTGCATCTCACTAACACCTCGCTTCAAGGGAGAACCAGGTCCAAAGTTGGTGGGAACAGGAGGAATTTCAGAAGGTGCAGGAGCAGACACTGGTAGTGATTGCCCAGTGAGACCATTGGGGCCTATAGGAATGAGAGCATTGACAGGAGCATGATGGTGGGTGGAAGGGCTAACTGGAGTAGAATCTTCTATGGGAACAGGAGTGTTGATTGAATCATTACCTTGAACACTGACATTAGCAAAATTCTCAAGCAAAAAGAGAACTACTGCCTCACTTCCATTTGATGCAGCAGCTTGGAGGTTATTCACTTTAGCACTCTTCTCAAGTAAAAGGTTGACTCCTGCTTCATTTCTATGCTCTGTAGCAGCTTGAAGGGCATTCCCATGGTGACCACCCTGAGCATTAATATTAGACCCTTTGTCAAGCAAAAGCTTGACTACTGCCCCATATCCACCAGATGCAGCAGCTTCAAGGGCATTGCCAAAATGACCACCCTGAGCATTGGCATCAGCACCCTTCTCAAGTAAAAGGTTGACTACTGTCTCATTTCCATTCCAGGCAGCAGCTTGAAGGGCATTGCCATGTTCACCACCCTGAACATTGACATCAGCACCCTCTTCAAGTAAAAGCTTGACTATTGCCTTATCTCCCTTGATTGCTGCAGCCTGAAGGGCAGTGCAATATTTGCCACCCTGAGCATTAATATTAGCCCCCTTCTCAAGTAAAAGCATGACTACTGCCTCATTTCCATCATCTGCAGCAGCTTGAAGGGCAGTGCCATATTTACCACCCTGAGCATTGATATCAGCTCCCTTCTCCAACAAAAGTTTGGCTACTGCCACATCACATCCACTAAATGCAGCAGCTTCAAGAGCATTGCCAAAATGACCACCTTGGAAATTGACATCAGCACCCTTTTCAAGGAAAACCTTGATTACTGCCTCATTTCCATTCTGTGCAGCAGCTTGAAGGGCAGTGCCATATCTACCACCCTGAGCATTGATATCAGCCCCATTCTCAAGCAACAGCTTGACTACTGCCTCATATCCACCAGATGCAGCAGCTTCAAGAGCATTGCCAAAATGACCACCCTGAGCATTGACATCTGCACCTTTCTCAATTAAAAGCTTGACTACCACCTCATTTCCCTTTGCTGCTGCAGCTTGAAGAGCAGTGTCATTCATACCAAAGTAATCATGAATATCAGCCCCCCAAAGCAATATTTTGGCTACTGCTGAATTTTGAGCATTGACATCAGCACCCTTCTCGATTAAAAGCTTGACTACTACCTCATTCCCATTGTCTGCAGCAGCTTGCAGGGCAGTGCCATGCCAGTGACCACCCTGAGCATTAATATCAGCCCCTTTGTCAAGCAAAAGCTTGACTACTGCTTCATATCCACCAAATGCAGCAGCTTCAAGTGCATTGCCAAAATGACCGTCCTGAGCATTGACCTTGGCACCCATCTGAAGCAAAACCTTGGCTACTGCCTCCTTTCCATGAAATGCAGCAGCTTGAAGGGCATTGCCAAAGTGGCCACCCTGAACATTGACATCAGCACCCTTCTCAAGCAAAAGCTGGACTACTGCCTCATCTCCCTTGATTGCCGCAGCTTGAAGGGCATTGCCATAGTGTCCACCCTGAATTTTGACATCAGCACCCTTCTCAAGCAAAACCTTGACTACTGCCACATGTCCATGCAATGCAGCAGCTTGAAGGGCAGTTCCATGGAAACCCCCCAGAGCATTAACCTCAGCACCTTTCTCAATCAAACACTTGGCTACTGTCTCATATCCTGTCAGTGCAGCTGCTTGAAGGGCATTGCCATACTGACCACCCTTAGCATTGACCTCAGCACCCTTCTCAAGGAAAAGGTTAACTACTGCCTCATTGCCATTCCATGCAGCAGCCTGAAGGGCATTGCCATATTTACCACCCTGGACATTGATATCAGCACCCTTCTCAACCAAAAATCTCACTATAACTTCATTTCCCTGTTGTGCTGCAGCTCGGAGAGCATTACCATATATTCCACCTTGAGCATTTATGTCAGCACCCCAATTTATCAACTCGAGAGCCATAGCTGAATGCCCAAATTTTGATGCACCATACAGCCCTACATTAAGATCTCCAACCTCGCAGGAATCCAACAATTGCTGGCTTACTCTCAATAAACCATTCCACATTAATAAGCAGATTGGTTTCATATTTTTCCAATGACACAAAGTTTCTTCCTTCTCAAACTCATTGTGACATGTATATCGCTCATACCAGTTCAAGAATGATGTTGTTGGGTCCCTTGCCACTTCTACTATCATATCATATAGTGAACCTTGATAATTATTGTCTTCCAGAAATTTTACATGCCTGGGCCAATTTTTTACTGCATAAGGCATCAAAGAATCGTCCCCCCAGTCCCATCCAATTGGTACATATACACTGGAAGTGAATTGCCTCAGATATATTATACATGCCTGAGCAATCTTTTCATGAGCTAGGAGCTCATTAATGGCGAATGTGTGGGTTGAATAGTATTCATAAATTATAAATTCCTTCACAGATGCATGTGCCAATTGAACATTTAAGTTCATATCAACTGCAACTAGTGTAGAATCAATAATTGAATGTATTCTAACCTCCATCTCGGTAGCCTTGCCATCGACACAGCTGTCCTCCAAATTTATTGTTAGAATGTCTGCAATCTCTCTGACAGTTAGTGGTTCAAATGCATAGGTAAGCCATAGGAGAAGATGGTGAGCATCTTCTTTATTTTCTGCTCTTTCCAAAGTCCGCTGCCTGGCTTGGCTGTAGGTTTCCTCCAAATCCTTAGGGAGATTTTTCAAAGCCTTCCGTACAGTTTTAGGTGATCCACAATTTTTCAATACTTTTAGCTGACAATCCACCCAGCGGAATCTGAAGTCATATGAGTTGGAATCATGTCTCTTACAAATATTCCTAACTTACTGCCTCTGTGCCTTTTCCTTTAAAGTGTTTATGACCTCGACCTTCAAATCACCTCCAGACAGAAACTTTTTTACTTCCATTTCCAAATATTTTGCAATATCCTCATCAATCTGTGCACTTCCATTATCCAATGAAATCATAAAACATCCCTCTGTCCAAGGGCTATAGCGGCTTGTAAAAAGAATGCAAAACTGCTTAGGCAGACTTTGCAACCATTCAAAAATCTCTGGCATTTCACAACACTCATCTGTGGCATCCAGCACAATGTAGCCCCCACCAGTAGTTTCAAGAATCTCTTTTAGTACCATGGCCAAGTCCTTAGTGGCAGGTGAAGATGCAACAAGGCCTCCCCTGTTACACTCATCATACAGCTCTTTTAATGTAGGATGAATGCCTGTCCTATTAGCCCCAACTTGAAGCAAAAGAGAGAGAAGGTATCCCCGAAAAGTAGACTTTGAATTGGTGTTATCACGTGAGTCAAAATAGTGATACCAGATATGCTCTGGGGCTATCTGTCTAAGGTTTCTGATTATAGTAGTCCTGATTCACAAAGAGGATTAATGATTTTGAATTTCAATATAGCCGAACTCACGACAGAATGGTTTTGCCTGATCCAGCTGCCATTGGCAATCAGCATGATTTTTTTTTGTCAAATTCAGATTTGAACCCATACCTTTACCCTGTATCCAGAGCATACTTGGACTTTGCTTCCACTTGATGTATTCAGGCTCACTCAGGATCCATTGACCCGTACCTTCAGTTCTCTTATCATCTGCAGCTTGAAAGTTGGTGGTACAATCAGGTGCATTGAGCCATTTGTGGATCTCTTCCTTTTCATCTTTCGCTGCCGAACACAAGAAATCCTGAGTGTTATGTGTCTGCTCAAGGAAGTGGACATTTAACTCACAAACGATAATGAATGTTCCACCATGTATAGCAAAATTGGAAGCGTTTTGAAACATACTATGATATATCATTAGGATGCATCGAAGTGCTCTTTTTCAAAATAAATTGTTGATCCTTACCTCCCGCTTGCATTAAACTTTGTCATTTCTGAGTTCCTGTTAGAAAATGAAGAGCCTTGACAATTGTATAACACAGTATTGACATACCACCTGTGCTGCTGATCGGTCAGAATGGGTGTATTCTGGAAGCAGCAGTCAGTGTTCGAACATATATATAGTCAAGCGATAGACCACCTGATATGTAGTATCGATATCGATATGACTATCAATTTAGTATCGGGGAAGAAGCCGATGAAACGTCACTGATCGAGCGCTCAACCAAGCCGGAAGATCATTCCCTTCTTCACTCGCAATTTATTGTTCTCCATACTATACACATTAATAAAATGCTTTTCCTTCATGTTGATTGCACTCCTTCCTTCAACCCCTACTCGCTCGACCTTTGAGTAATAAAATTGATACCCTGTGATTCCGGCAAATCGTATCTTTCGCCCCTACATAAGACTCTCATATCGAAACCATGTAGGCTGAATGCTGCCGTAGCCAGTTCACGTGGCGTAACCGGTTCAGTGCTCCCTTTCCTATATATATCGCATTTCATCATCCCTTTTTGGACTTTCCCATATTGCATCGATAATCCTTTCCCTTTCCGGCCTCGCCTTGCTCCTTCTTCCTCGTATGAATCGACGAATCGTAGTCATCGCCGTCGAATCCTGGCCTCCTGAATGTTAGGCATTTGCCATGTCACACTTTCTCTGTGTATCCCGTGTTCTCTTTATGCCCTTTGCATCCTCGTTCTCCCTGGCCAAACCTGGCCATGTCTCTATTTCATCTTTTCCCACACATACATGTTATGCTTCTCAGACAGGCCTCGACTAGTTTGACGAAAGGATTGAAACAAACACTTTACCACTACCATGAACTAACAGTCACATCCGGAACACACGGACCTGATCTAGTACGGAGCTAACCAAGATCAAAACTGTAAAATACTTTGGATATGCGAAGCCAAGAAAGGGATACGAAATGAAAGGGAAAAAGAAAAGGAAACAAAAACCTCCCTAAAACTGAGTACTGAAAACTGACAACCGGAAACGTCGAACAACCACTCGCTCTCGTCTGAAACAAACACAACGAACTGCACTGGAAGCCCTAGCGTGGGTTACAACCTTCATCATGATTCGCAACAGCACGACAAAGCAGAAACAAAGAATAGGGAAAAAAAAAAAAAAAAACGCCATCACATCCGTAAGCTAAATTTACGCATGAAGGAGGCGAACGTAAGAACCAGCGGAATCTCTCCTCCCATAAGTCGACCGGAAGAACCAACAGCGACTGCGTCATGGCACGCAACATCGCACCCGCTTTCTCAACATCCGGTTCGAATCGTCAGGCCCTGCGACATCTAGATGCACCATTGACTACGGCGGCATCCAAATCAAGGGAGATCGATGTCAAACAGAGAGCGGACGACGAGGAGATCAAAAATAGACGGTTTGGATTCGGGGGTTTAGTGAAAGGCATGGGTACGGAGCGTCGAGAAGACGAGTGGCGATCGGTTGGAAGAGCAGCAACGAAAGGATTCATCTGGGCCTAAATATCATCCCAAAAACTTGCAAGTCGACGAAGCTTGCATAGATATTTATTGTCAATATCAGATAGAAGTATTGAGTATGACCAAACGAAGAGTATGAGCTCACCTCCGTCTCACTTGCTATCTCGCTCCGATTGCCGAGGGCGTCAGCATGAACGTACACAAAATATGCGATTGTGGATGTGCTCCTCGGGGCTGTCGTGCAAACAAGATAACCGCAGGTGATGAGGAGGAAACAGCTGCGCAAACGCAGGCAACGTAACAGATGTAATAGGCGAAGCCCCCACCAGCTAAATTGACAGAGGTAGATATCTAGCGTTGTCAAACGAAGGGTATAGGCTCACCTCCACCCACTTTTACTATCCAACATTAGGAATATGACCACAGCCAAGGGCGTCAGCGCCAACGAGCCCAAGTGCAACTTGGGATATGTCATTGCTGGTCCAGATCGCGGCGCAGGAGGAGGAGGCGCAATCTAGTTGAGTTATAGTACTGGGGGCTAACGCGTCAGGCAAGATAGTCATAGGTGGAGACGAGGATACGGTTGTGAAAACGAAGGCCGCGTGACGAAGCCCTCACCAACCAAACTGAACACCGTCTTGCCACCAAAGTTGCTCAGTTTACGGAAGAGCGGGAGAGGAAATTGTCGGATTAGCGACTGCGGGCTTAGAGACGAGAAAGAGACGAAATGCGCGCGCCGTTGAGGAGGACCAGAGAGGTCGATCCAGCGCACCTTTTGGGTCAATACCCGACCCAGTAATCTCGTAGACCCAAGCGATCCCAAGGTCAGAGAGGTGTAGGCAATGTCATCCGGGGTTGGACATTGGAAATTGGCACACTGGCCCATGTCAATAGCGAAAACATGATGATACTGGATCGTGGTTGGAGTAGCGTAGCCTAGAAAGACATTTGTCAGACACGCTTCGAAGAGAAACGAGGTTCGAGAACATACCTTCCTAGCCCACAACGAAACCAGTTAGGCCTATCGGATATCCCACCAAGCTCAGCGGTTGCGATTCGGCTATGAACATCTCATCTCGATGATTTTGAAGGCTCTGATCTGTCTCATGTTGTTCAAGCGTATGGTAGAGCTGAGCCAAAGTATGAGCTTGAATAGTATTTTCGGGTCTAGAAATGATGTAAGTGGTGAGAAGGGCGAAAAGACGTGGAGAGGTCGACGGAGAAGCAATAAGAGACAAGGTGGATTATAAAGAGCAAGGGCCAAAGGACGCAGAAAGTACGGGGAATCAAAAGAGCTACATCACACGTGTAATCACCCAAATCACACCCTGCGCTATGGAATTTCCGGTCCAGATATGTGCGTTTGCACGGTGTTTACTGGGACGAATGCATAAGCTAACAAACGAAACATTTAGCACGCAGTCACGAAGCAGAGGAATAAAGAAAGAGAGAACTAGCTGCACGTACCGTGGGCCGCACAAAGCATCTTCATCAGCCTGTGTTCTAAAGACGAAAAAGAGGGCTGAGCCCACGTTGATGAACGTTCACGTTCAAGGGGACGGAGAAACGGAAATCCCGGGCCGGAGAATTACCTTTGCTCGTACATTGGTTCGAACATGGCGACAAAGGAACAAAGTCTGGCTTTCTTTGGCATTTGCCGCTGTCCCATCTGATTCTGGTATTAATGTCCGTCGTTCTAACAGACATCTCACAACATTGAAGAGATATATTTTATTTCTATTCCTACAGGACTGGAAGGGTCACCGGGTGGCACGAAGGTTTGTATCGGACCTCTCTATTCACCGTGTTTCTGTACATGTCTCCTTCCCTGCTTTCTCCCTTACAACGACAAGATACGTTGTCTTGCCCTGCCCCTGGTCTTGAGCCAATGTACAATCCGGTTTTTCTGTTCTTAGACACAGCGTATATATACCCTTTGTGGAATGAATACGCATGCCCAGATTTGTACCTCTTTCCTTGGCACAAATGTAAACGTAGCTGCCCACGCACAACACCGGGCGAAGAAATCGACCGAACGAGTCTATTCACGGGTTCAGGTCGAGACAGGGGCTGCATGAAAGATGCGGAAGGATCCAAGTCCTTGACAGTAATACCTAAAGTAACGTACCTGAGCCTGTCGCTGCCCAAGCAGGTTCACTCTGCTGTCGATAATTCTGCCGATTAGAATATACCGGTGATTGCAAGTGAGTATCTCCATCTACGACACCTTTCGGATCAGCGTGTGCATGCCACTCTCATCCCTCCTCATTACCTGGTCCAGCAAGATATTTGGATGAAGAGGATCAATTAATTAATCATTCCAAGTCCTGTACGAAGAAACCAGTATGATGCCAGTAAAATATCGGCTAAAAATGATTTCCCACATGACAATCATATAGTAGCACCTTTACTGAACAAAAAAAATGTAGAAACTGAAATTCGCACCAAAAAAAACTGCCTTGATTCCCCTCCGAGCCCTCCTTCCTTACCCATGACTTTCCTCGTAATCGAAGATTTGGTAATCTCGTCGGAGGACTGCCTAATTCATAGAACCTAAAATTTTGCTCTGTAAATCGGCACTGACTTTGTTCCTAGTGGACAACAGCTTTAAGCGGATATTCGTCACAAACATAAGGCCTGTTTGTTCCATTTGCTATTGCTCTACTCGAATACTCAGGTCGAATCAGATTGAGAAATGTGCCGGAGCTCTCTTGTCAATAGGGCGACAGTTTTTTTAGGCATCCTTCTTGCGGTAGCGGGCAGGTATTAGGATTTTTACATCCTCGGATGATAAATCTAACAATTGAAGATTTACTTAGGTACACCATTTTTGCTTCATTCAGCATGTCTGGCAAAACAATATCTGCCCCCAAAAATGTACTTCAGCTACTTAGTCCAAGGCACTGGACGCCACTGTGCCGATTTTTGGGTACTAAGAATTTACTCCAACCACGAAATTACTCCGATCGGCGGTCGAGCTCGCTGATTTCGAAATGCTCGTTGAGGTATAAAAGGACTCATCCTGCAACGATACTAAGCATCAACACCTTCATCCTTCTTCAAACCAATACACATCAGTTCGCTCTCTTTCACGTCAAGTCCTATTTAAAAACTAACCATTCTTCATATTTCAAGGTCTTCGAAATAAAGTCCCACAAGCATGTCTGAACAGTCGAATAATCAAGCCACTTCGAATGAGGTAATCAGCGAATTTACGATAGTCTGTTTACGCTATTTACATTTAATACAGGGAGGCCATAGCGTCGCTGTCACCTTGGTGAACAAAACCGACTGGCTGCTCGCCAGAATTGATGCCGATCTCGAGCATGGAGAATGGGCCAAGGACCAGTTTCCTCCCGACTACATTTCTCCCCAGAGCGAAACCCAGAGCGAAGGAAGGTGGAAAAACGTGGCAGATGAACTCGTACCCCATACCGCAGGCTATGTAAAGTACGCCTTTGAAGACGCCGGAAGAGATATTCTTAAGGTCTCCTGGAATAACCCACACACCGGTTGGAACACCTACAATGGGTATATCGACGGCCCCGACAAAGACAAGTATGCGTGCTCTTACACTGGTGGTGCCGGGAGTGATGCCAGTGTCACTTTCACTCTTGAGAAGATCTAGGTATTAGTATTTGGGAGGTCCAGAGTGGGGAACAAATTGTTACGTACAAGTTACCTACAGTGTAACTGCTCGTAGATCTTTGTCCCTTGTTCAAAAGTAGTTGGCAGCTGGTTATAATGTGCTGGAACTCAAATTCTGGTAAATTCACCATTGAATCCTTCAGGCTTCCTGCAGTTCAAGCGTCATCCAAATTATCCACTCTGATCGTCAAAGACAGGCATTGCAAGAATAGGTCACAGGATAGAATTTTGAATTGCATGATGCATCTGTGAGACGCAATCCCCAAGCCTGAGCATCTAATCGCCAAATCCGTACGCAAATTCTCTCCCATCCAATTATCGATGTGTCGAAACTTGGAGAGATTGGAGGTTCTTCGTACCCTGAACCTCTCCAGTGGTTGAAAACAATAGACCCTGAGCGAGTTCAGTCCCGAATATACACGATATGGCATACGAGTGAATATAAAGTGCAGAGATGAAGGTAGGTAAGTGTCAATGTTCCCTAGCACCTCCCATTTCAACTTATCATTTGTGAATAAGTCCATCGAACATGGGGCTCCCTACAGATCAACAAGATATCAACAATGTAAGTAACTGCTTTTGACTGAATTTCGATGTGTGCGTCCAATGCGGAAGTCCAAAAGAGAGAGAGAGAACTGATGAAATGAGTCAACCGACGTTGACAAAACATAACTAAAACAAACCGCTTCATCAACAAACAAAATCGGCGGATCCTTCAAAAGGACCGTCGTCACCGCCAACCTCTGCTTCTCCCCACCGCTAACATTTTTTTCTGCGAGTTAATGGTCTTGAGTTAATGTACAATGTAGTTTTTTCTGTTTTTAGACATGGTTTTGTAGAATGAATACGTGCCCAAATTTGTACCTCTTTTCCAGGCACAAATGTAAACGTAGCTGCTCACGCACGACGCCGGGCAAAGAAATCAACCGAACAAGTCTATTCAAGGGTTCAGGTCGAGAAAAGTGCTTCATGAAAGATGTGGAAGGATCAAAGTTCTTGACAGTAATATCTCTAAAGTAACGTAATACCTGACTGTAGCTGTACATAGAGCTTTACTCTGCTGTCGATAGTTCTGCCGATTGGAATTCACCGATGACCGTAAGTGAGCATCTCCATCTGCGACACCTTTCGGATCAGTGTGAGCATGTCAAGATCCTCATTACCTGGTCCAGCATGAATTAATTATTCCAGGCAAGAAACCGGTAAGGTGGGATATTGGCTAATATAGGCTCATCTCCACACCACTTTGACTATCCAACATTAGGAATATGACCACAGCCAAGGACATCAGCGCCAACGAGCCCAAATGCAACTTGGGATATGTCATTGCTGGTCCAGATCGCGGCGCAGGAGGAGGAGGCGCAATCTAGTTAAGTTATAGTACTGGGGACTAACACGTCAGGCAAGATAGTCGTAGGTGGAGACGAGGGTTACAGTTGCGAAAATGCAGGCCGCGTAACAGATGGAGCAAATGAAAGCCCCGCCAACCAAAATGAACACCGTCTTGCCACCAAAGTTGCTCAGTTTGCGGAAGAACGGGAGAGGAAATTGTCGGGCAGGCTTAGAGAGGAGGAAAAGGCGAGATGCGCGCGCCGTTGAGGACTAGAGAGGTCGATCCAGCACACTTTTTGGCTCAATACTCGACTCAGTAATCTCGTAGGCCCAAGCGATCTCAGCGTCAGAGAGGTGAAGGCAACGGCGATATCATCCGGGGTTGGACGTTCAAAATTGGCACATTGGCCCTTGTCAATAGCGAAGACATGATGATACTGGATCGTGATTGGAGTCGCGTAGCCTAGAAAGATATTCGTCAGACACGCTTCGAGGAGAAATGAGGTTGGAGAACATACCTTCCTAGCCCACAACGAAACCATCCTGGATCACCTTCTCCAAACCAGTTAGGCCTATCGGATATCCCACCAAGCCCAGCTGTTGCGATTCAGCTATGAACATCCCATCTTGATGATTTTGGTGGCTTTGATCTGTCTCACGTCGTTCAAGCGTATGGTAGAATTGAGCGCAAGCATGAGCTTGAATAGTATTTTCGGATCTAAAAATAATGTAAGTGGTGAAAAGGGCAAGAAGACGTGGAAAGGTCGACGGAGAAGCAATAAGAGGCGCAAAGTGGATTATGTGAACGGATAAAGAGCAAGCGTCAAAGGGCAGAGGAAATATGGGGAATTAGAAGAACCGCATCATACATGTAATCACTATGGCCTTCCGGTCCAGATATGTGCTTGAAGAGTGTTTACTGGGACGAATGCGTAACCTAACAAATGAGACATTCAGCACCCGGTCACAAAGGAAGCTAAGAAAGAAAGAGAGAGATGGATGCACGTACCGTGGTCCGCACAAAGCATCCTCATCAGCCTGTGTTCTAAGGGAGTTTAAAGGCGAAAAAGAGGGCTGAGCCCAAGTTGATGAACGTCCACGTTCAAAGTGGCGGAGAAACGGAAATCCCGGGCCGGAGAATTTTATCTCTAGCGCCCACCTGCGCGATGATTTCCTGTGGCCTACGATTTTACTCCGTGTTTTATATGGCCAACTTACCTCCTCTTAATTGTACCAACGGCGAGTCAGGTCCACGGCGAAAAGGCGTTCTAGTATATAACGATTCATCCCAAACTTCTGATATCAATTTGCTGCTTCCGTCGCAGAGTCCAGACAATGCGTCTTTTCCTACCGGTATGACTTATTTCTATGATCCTGATGATTAAGTGGTTTTAATATACTCAATAAATTCTGAGACCCTGCTTAGTATTCCCAGAATGACTATTGCGACCAACACAGGTATATATTACCCGTAAAAACCAGCCCCGGCCTTTTCTGACCTAAGCAAACATTATGTACCTGGTTGTGGGTCAACTCCATCTTAGATAATCAATCAAGGATTTTGATCTTTTATCAATCCCAAAGCTCTCTATACAACATTTAAAGACCGACTCTAAATACTACTGATTCTACTTATTCCAAGTCTTCTGTTATGCATCTTGGAGTCGCTTGAGCTTACGGCGTACAGCCCCAGCTCCAATGCAATACAACCATAAAAATATGTCATAGCATCCTTACCCAGTTACACCTAAGGGCGGCAGCCCATCATGTGGTCTATACAGATATCTGCGGATGACCGTATAGATTTAAACTGCTTCTGTTTCAGCCTTGTTCAGGCAACTTGGCCCTCGCGCCGGGATCACATAGCTCTTTGATAAAATTAAAGCAAATTTGATCTAGCTCTGCTTACTGGATAGGCCCTAATTTTAGTCAACCGAACGTGCGTATCGGGCTTGAAACTAAGCACCGAAGATTAACCAATTCCGAAAAAATAACTTGGCATATTTTCGCAAGAGCAGAGAAGGAAAGGGGACCAGTTGCAATTGGCAAACAATTCGTCGGGTGTTGCAGTCGGCTTATTAATTGCATAGATATGCTGACCTGTTCTTCAGCAGTAACGTGCTGTGTTGATTGACGAAACTCTCTCACTAGCTTTTGAAAAGTGCTAGCTGACATTCCTGATACTATACCAATCTGAGCTTTTACTACCTTCAACTAATTCATCAACCCACACTGTCTGCCCAGTGAGCACTGAATTGTATACGCACTCGCGCTTCTTGAAAAACTGAGGCAGAGATCCCATTGCATATGCAGCACCCATGCCGGCAGCTGTAGAGAGCATTTTCTGAAGGCTTTCAGCTTGATTTTGGGTAGTGGTATATACTCGGGAAGTACTACCTCTTGTTCTGACCATGGTGGATAAAGAAGACACATCAAAGAAGCAGCAGGATTATCATCTATTATTGTAGATACGAAAACACAGGTGTTACATGCATGTGACAACACGCGTTCAAATGTCCGACCAGTACGGGAAAAGGAGGATTCACCTCTAACCCTACCCCTACCTGGATAAGGTGGCTCCACCTGGGTTCCCGAACAGGACCTTAGCAATATGTAGTAGCATCACTTGGATCAAGTTCCACATGATGGATATAATCAAATATTCCTCCCATATATCCCCAATTGCAGTAGATCTCTGATTTTCGCCGTTGTCATGCACTCTCTAAGTGTGTCCTCTGACAGCGGGAAAGAGCCGAATTGCAATGACAGGTATTATCCCAAGACTACGATAATTAATACAGGATTGCATACCAAAATGAATGTCCAACCTCGGGATTGGGCATTCTGGCACCGCTAGCTTGAGGAGCGGTAAATCCCAGTTATTCCAGTGCTCATCTGCCGAAGACCATCGAGTGTTCCGGACGGCATCAAAGGCCAATCGCATCATATAAAGGCCAGTTCACTCATAAATAAGTCTTCAAGTCCATAACTGTCAGGAATGCCAAAAGGAATCCAGCTCGATGCTGTCTCACTTGTATCTATTTTTGTGGAATGCATTCTCTACGGTAAGAGGAATATCAAGTCCCTTTAGTTTCGTTCTGTGCTAACATGTACTTGCTGTTGATAGGATATTTCAGCATCTTATTTGCCATAACTCTTTACGTACTTTTTATTAAACGAACCAAGCATCAGCCACTCAACAAGCCCATGGTGGCGGTTTCTATTATCATGTTCCTGCTTGCCACTATTGTAAGTGTTTTGTCACGCTCAACTTCTAGTGTAACATGGTCATCCATTCTCAACCTTCAGCACGTCGGTGTCGATCTCCGTCGGGTTCTTGATGCATTCTTGCATACAAATAATGCAATCGCCTACCTTTCTGAAGTCAATACGGCAGCCTATTCAGTCAAGAGTTTGGCTTACTGTATCCAGACTTTACTCGGAGACGGTTTTGTTGTAATTTCGGGGATGTACTTCTTGCAAAATCTTGATTCCAAAAACTAATGGGTCTACAAAAGCTTTACCGTCTTTATTTAGTCTGGAATGGTGACAAAAGAGTTGTTCTTCCTCTTCTGGTCTGTTTTGTTGCGAGTTTTGGTGACTCTTCTCCCTGATATTTAACTGCAATTGCTATTAATCACCAAAATTCATTTTATCCCATAGGAGTTGGTATTGGTACACTCCAGGCATTTGCACGGGCATCTCCAGAAGCACCTGTATTCATCACTGAGCTTCAGCAGTGGGTAGTCTCCTTTTTCTCCCTGACACTTGCTACAAACTTCTTGTGCACTAGTAAGTTGCATTTCTGTCTCTCAGTCAAAAACTGATGATACGACTGTTCCAGGTTTGATTGCAGCGCGAATATGGTGGACTCATCGACGCATGACTGGCACAGATATGGCTGTTTTTGGTCGTAGCACGATGCCTGCAGCAGTGGTTATCATTGAGTCCGGAGCAATATATTCCGCCTGCTTGATTATTCTATTATCATTATACCTCAGTGGAAGCTTTGCGCAATACATTGCCCTTGACGCTGTAAGTCTTTTCCTACAAAGTTGCTCCCACTCTGAATCTCTTTGTCAGGTTATACAAGTGATTGTGAGCCATGGTACTGCACAGAAACTACTTGATCATAAGCTCAATTAATCTCTCCAGGGTATTGTGTTCTCACTCATTATTGTCCGTGTAGGACTGGGATTGTCAAGTGAGACAATAGCTCAGACTAGAAGTGTCACTACATTTGCAGCTGCCAAAGGGCCCGAGGGTAATTCTTATAGCAGCGGAAACCATTCCATGGTTCACATCACCCAAATCACTGAAAGTGATGTTGAAGTATGAGCCGATGCCGGTTGTTTCGGTCTCGGCGCCTCTTTTACTATACCCCGCGCTACATCCTTTAAGTACTGCCCACACGTTCTTCCTATCTATTTGATATCTGCATCTATATATCCTTAGCGCTGCCTGCAGCCGCAATCCCCGACTCCTTCAAATGTCAATTAGATATAGACCTACAATAACTTGAATTTCTTGGCAACCCTATGACTGATACTTAATAACGTAGTTGTAATTCAGACCCCTGAATGTAATTCTTCCCTTCCCCATCCTACTTTTTGTCATCGTCTGATCTCGTTGATGACTTTAAAGATAAGAAACCTTACTACAAAACACTACATGAACCATATTTCACAGTACACGCACAATAGTATTAATTGACTTTGGACTACTCATCTGTTGACAAACAGCTACACATCTGAGTGTACCTACATCTCCAGTCTGAGCAATGCATAGCAAACTGCCAAGTGTACCACAAGTTGTCATGTCTAAAATTGAGTGCAGCAACCTGGAAAAGTAGTCATTGCAGGCATCTAATATGGGAGACCAGCTAGTGTGCCAAATCCCATCCCCCCCATAATGGCCTACAAATGGTAGGACACTGGGAAACATTCCCAAAATTGTGGGCTCCCTTATTTCTGAACACCTTCCAACCCAAACTCAATAGCCTATTCCATGTGGGATTGTTATCATTGCAAGGAGGAAGGTCCATATTCCTCATCAGGGCTGCCTTCTGCAATGTTTATTCAGGGTAAAGAGAATGATGTTCAGTGTGTAAAGTAAGGCACATTTGCCCAATGGTGTTGACAGCATTGGTTTTGATGGTCCAAGTGGGAAGAGAAGGCAGAGATCTCAACAATTCAAGAGTTAATTTTTTCAACTCAATTTCTCGCAATCCGGCGCATGCAGGTGTATACCACAAAGGGATAGTATCAATAATGTTATCAAAATAATAACGGAGGTTCATTTCCAAAGAGTAAATTCAAGGACAAAGGTCTAACCCAACTGCATAAGTCAGGGAGCAGACAGAAAAGACGAGTACTGCAAGTCGCGTGAGAGAAAATACAGATAAGATAAAAGGCGTGGAAAATTATTGCCTAAAGTCGCGGAATTTGGGACGATAACGGCCGATCGCAGCAAACAGAGCCCTCCCTTCCCTTCGGTCAGAGTCGGGGATACATGGTACATAGAACTGAATAGGAGCACAGTTTGACACCCCCGAAATTCACTCAGTAATGAAATCACTTACATACCAACCTGTACTTCGACAAGTGATCTCACTGCTACTGAGTTACAACATGAAGATGACAGTGAATCCAGCACAAGAACAATCAAAACTAACTCTCCAATGGAAGGCAATATTAATTGTATGCAAATGTATGCAGATTTTGAATATTCAACTTACAGATTTGAGACAACACATCCTTTTCACTGGCTATTCCAATTGTGTCGAGCTTATGCTTTTTAGATGTATTACTTAGTTTCTTGCTCAGTTTTGATGCTTTCGTTATGGACTATTATGCAAAACAGATGACATGTATTTCAAGTTAATGCACTGTGCTAGTTGTATGGATCATTATATGGAATTGCTAAGGGAAAGCGGAAGGGAAAGCGTATCCCGCGAATTTTTTTGCACACCGAGTATTGACCGGCCCTATATAACCGGGTTCTCACGCTAGGGGGGGGTTATCTGGGTTGGTGTCTCGGATTTGCATTTTCCCCCCCTCTTGGCTCCGCCGTTTCAAGAGAGGCACGGCAGAGGCAGCAAGAATACGAGCGAGTCGAGGGGGTGTCGAACAGTGGTTTACCAGCAGAGTCCCGGAAGGTTGATGGAGGGAGCGAGACGATGGCGAGAGCTTTACTATAACCATGAAACAAGAGTGGTATATGGACCTCAAAGACAACTGAGCAAGATCAACATTGTAATTGCCCTCCCCAAAAATCAAAAAAATCAAAAAAAAAAAAACTGAAAACATCGACAGCCACTTGTTCTCATCTGAAACACACGACAGACTGCACCAAATCGAAATCACCAGCGTGGATCACAACCTTCATTATGATTCGCATCGACACAACAAAGCAGAAAAAAATTGGAATAAAAAAACCGTCATGTTATTCAGCCAGATTCGTGCATGAAGTAGGACAAACATATGAACCAGAGGAAATCCCTCCTCACATAAGCCTAGCCCCGAGTACTGCAACCTACCTGGACTGCGTCTCCCTCTGCGCTGCTATCCGGTCCGGAAATGGCGCAATCCAAGTCGCGCTCATTGATACTGACGCCCTTGCCAATGGTAGTATTCTTTATGTTGGATAGTAAACGTGATGCGGAGGTGAGTCCATACCCTTCGTTCGAAAACGCTCGATATTTACCTCTTTTAATTTCGTTGATGGGGGCTTTGCCTGCTCCATCTGTTATGCTGCGTGCATTCTCGCAGCTGTTTCTTCCTCATCACCTGCGACTACCTTGCCTTGCGCAATAGCCCCAAGGCTTCTAACTAGCTTAATTATATCTCCCTCTGTGCTGCTATCTGGTCCGGCAAGGGCACTTTCCAAATCGCAATTTTGGCGCTCGTTGATGCTTGACGCCCTTGGAGGTGGGAGCAGTCCTAATGTTTGAGTGTTGCGGAGGTGAGCCCTCCTATGATCTTCGTTTGACCACGCTCAGTCCTTACCTCTATTTATTGTTGGCAATAGCTCCCTGTGCAAACTCCGTTGACTTGCGGGTTCCTAGGTTGATATTCGAGTGCAGATGAACCTTGTTATTGCAGCCCTTTAACCGATTTCAACTGACTCAGCTCGTCGTCCCGACGCTCCGGGTTCTGTGCATCCATGCCCTTCACTAGGCCCCCCAATTCACAACCTTCAGTTCCTCATTTTCTGCTCTGTTTGACATGGACTTCCCCTGATCTTGGCGCCGCTGTCGTCAATAGTGCATCTAGATGTCGCAGGGCTTGACGGTTCCCACCGGACGCAAAGCAAGCCGGGAGACACTGTTGCGTGCCGTGACGCAACCGTTCTTGGTTCTTCTGGTATCGAGCAACGCAATACAGGCAGCGGAACGGATGACCAAAACGAAGCCCCCATCAGCCAAATTGAATACAGGCTTGCCATGGAAATGTTGCTTGGTTTGCAGAGGAATGAGAGAGAAGAATTTCGGATCAGAGACTGTCCATCTAGAGAGGAGGAAGAAATGGGCTAGATGCGTCGTCGAGCAGAACTAGATTAGGAAAGCTTGCACGCTTTTTGGCTTAATATTCGACCCAGAAATCTTGTTGGCCCGAGCGATCACAAGATCCGAGAGGTGTAAGCAGCGGCGATGACATCAGGGGTTGAACGTCGAATGTTGGAAAGCGGCACACTGGCCCTTGTCAATAGCGAAGACGTGAAGTGACTGGAATAACGTAGCCTAGAAGGACCTGGATATTCATCAGACACGCATCAGGGAGAAATGAAGTTGGAAACATGCCTCTTAGCCTGGAACGCAACCACTATCCCAAGACTTTGACCTATTGTCGGTAGCGGGTCGTCTTCTCCAAACAGTCAAGCATATCGGATATCCCACCACACCTAGCCGTTGGGATTCGGCTATAACCTTCCCATCTCGATGATTCACGAGCCTTCGATGTTCATTCTATTCGTAAGATCCATAGCTTTGCTATTAGCGCAAGAGTTAAGAAACACACATCGTTCAAGCTCACGGTAGAGTAAAGTCAAGGGATTGAATAGTATTGTTGGGTCTAGTAATGCATGTAGTGAGCAATAAGGAGAACAAGAAGTCGTAGAAAGGTCGAAGTTAATGAAAGGGTAAACGACGGAGAAGCAATAGGAAGTAAGATGAATTATGTGAACGGGTAAAGAGCAGTGGTCAAAGGACACAAGAAGTACGGGAAATAGAACGAACATCATCGTACATGGAATCACTCAGATCATGCCCTGCCCTATGTTATTTCTAGATGTGCGCTTTTGCAGGTTGTTTACCGGGGCAAACGCGTAATAAAGTCTGTGGCCATGGCTGTCAGTCAGAGACACAATATTAATTACAATATACTTGATATAGCAAGAGATTAGATTGTTGATTATTTGTTGCTATTACAAGTGGTCAATAATAATTAAAGACTTGCTAATTGCAAGCCCTCCAACTTCTAAATGCCTAAGTCCTCAGACTAAGGAATGTTCAGACCCACGCCGTTATGTTAGGGTTAGAGTAAATAATTACAATATCTTTGTCCTGAGCTCCAATCAAACTGATCTGGAAACCAAGAAGATGCAGAGGAGCTTTGATGAGCACGAGGAATATCGTGAGGACGACTCATAGATTGGTTTGTCCTATGGTAAAGACAACGACTTGAACTGATTCAGAGAAAAAGAAATTCTTCCTCCCAGCATTGGCATCGGGGTCAAGCAGATTAAATGCAGAGCATGAAACCATAACTTTCATACCCATTGGAAGTAAAATGAAGAAGTGAGGAAGAGCTCTAGCATATTGCCCTGCTACGCCTCCGGTGGGCCGGCTTCACAGCCTGATGGTGTGAGCCCTAACATTTCTGTGTCTAGATATACTGTGACAGTAGATATGTTGGATAACGAAAAGATGATGTGCAGACAGTGGGGACAATGTTTTGGTTGTAGCACATAAGAACTATGAACTTGCATCACAGGCAAACCCAAACGCACTGAAAGCTCATTAACATGCACGATGGTTCGAGGATATTTTTAGCTGATCAAGTTAACGTACTCACAATATGGCTAGAAACATAGTCGGAGAATGGTAAATAACTGGGTTCCCTGTGTTCATTTGGAAAATTCACAGTGGCGTCCAACGCTGATTTGATCCCCCGTGACCTACTGAATAACTTAATCGGATTTGGCTGCCACTAACAGCAACCGGATCAATGTTATGCAGATCGAATCAATCGATGAGGGTAGTCATCAGATCATTTAGAAAGGGATTGTATATAAAGGCGAGCGATATCGCTTCCAGGATCCGCCCATCACGAATTATTAACAGCCCATGCAGTTTGTCAATTGTATGTTATTAGCTGTACATTTTGCACTAATTGGACATTTCTCTACAGAGACTCAGAAACTATGTTGGTCGACGCAACTGGAAGGTAACATAAAACATTTTCGGTTGTTACAAGACTAGCAGTAATATTATGAAATGTGATTAGCATGTTTGCATTTGCTTCAAATTTTGCTATAAATGATGCAACATTCAATAATGCCAAATTCACTATTGTTTGTAAGTGATACATTCTTGTTCATTTATCATGGCTCTTAGGGAAATCTGAATGGACAGCAAATGATGAAAAAGGAAAAATTAAAAAATGGCTAAACGGGCCTGATTGCACTCTAAATTTTCAAGCTGCAGATGACAAAAGAACTGAGGGTACTGGTCAATGGATCCTTGATCATCCTGAATATATAAAGTGGAAGCAAAGCCCAAATGTGCTCTGGATTCATGGTAAAGGTATGAATAATATTCTTGACCTCCATAAGTTCTTGCTGAGTCCTGACAAACTATTAAAGCTGGATCAGGCAAGACCATTTTATCGTGAGTCCTCTTACTTTAGAATTTGAATATTGAAAAGTCATCTTGTGCTAGCACTACCATAATTAGAGATCTTAAGACAAGAGCCCCAGAAAGTGTCTGGTATCACTACTTCGATACACGGGATAACACAGGCCAAAAATCCACTTTTCGGGGCCTTCTTTTATCTCTTTTGCATTGTGCTGGGGCCAATAACACAGGCATTCATCCTGCGTTGAAAAGCTTTTTTAACAAATGTACTAGCCATGGCCTCACTGCATCTTCACCTACTGTAAAAGACTTGGATGCAGTATTGAAAGAAGTCTTTGAGACTATCAGGGGGGGATATATTGTACTGGATGCCATGGATGAGTGCAAGGAATCCTCAGAGGTTTTGGAATGGCTGCAGAAATTTTCCATGCAATTCTGCATTCTTTTTACAAGCCGCTATAGTGCAGATGGGGACATCTTAAAGAGATGTCTCCAGATTTCACTGAACAGTAAAAATGCAAAGGTTGATAAGGATATTGAGATGTATTTGGATCAAGAAATAAAGAAATACAATTTTACAGGGGATTTGAGAGATGAAGTCATAAGCACTTTAAAGGAAAAGGCACAGGGACAGTAAGGTTTCAAATATATAGTGCATTATTTCTATTTAAACTCATGCATTTTCCCAAAGATTCCGCTGGGTTGACTGTCAGCTGAGGGCTCTAGAGGAATGTAATGGAATACCTAGAGCTGTCCGTGAAGCTTTAGCAGATCTGCCCGAAGACCTGGAGCAAACTTATAATCAAGCAATGGAGCGGACAATGAAGAAAAGAACCAGAGAAGATGCTTATCATCTTCTCTTGTGGCTTCTATATTCATTTGAGCCTCTGAGTGCCGGAATGGCGAAACAGATTTTAACAGTGGATGTAAAGAATAACTGTTTGGAAAAAACCAACGAAATGAGTGTTAACATTGATTTAATTATTGATTCCAATCTTGTTGCAGTCAATATGTATTCAATTGTACAGCTGGCACATTCATCCGTGAAGGAGTTTTTGATTAGTCAGTACAATTCATCTCACACTATTAGATTATTCCCTATCAATGAGCTACTGGCACATGAAAAAATTGCCCAGATGTGCATAATTTATTTGATGGAAACAATGCAAGCCATTGATATTAAAAGGGCTGGAATTGGAGACTATCCCTTGGAGGATTATGCTGTGAGGTATTGGCCAAGGCATGCAAGATTTCTGGAAGAGAACAATCATCGGTGTGTCCTTCATTGTAAGATAATAGAGTTTGCAACAATTGGAAAGCTATCCTTTCAGAAATGGGTTGGAGTATATGAAGACTCTGATTGGCCTCGAAAGGATTGGGATGAATGGGCAAATGTTGACTCAGTTTTCTACTTGATATGGGAAGGCTTGCTGATAGCAAGCCATGATATCCTCGATTCCTGCAATGAGAGTGATTTAAAGGGAGCACTATATGCTGCAGTAAAACATGGGCATACAGTCATTGTTCACAAGTTACTCAATTGTGGGGTTGACATCAATGCTCAGGGGGGGAGATATGGCAATGCCCTTCAAGTTGCTGTTACTAATAAGAATGAGAACATGGCTAAACTTTTACTTGAAGAAGGAGCTAATGCCAATATTGAGGGTGGTAAATATGGTAATGCCCTGCAGGCTGCTGTATCTGATGGTAGTGAGAATATAGTCAAACTTTTACTTGAAAAAGGAGCTGATGTCAATGTTCAGGGTGGCAAATATGGCAGTGCTCTCTTGGCTGCTGTAGCTAACAAAAATGAAAACATGGTTCAACTTTTACTTGAAAATGGAGCTGATGTCAATTCTCAGGGTGGTAAATATGGTAATGCTCTCCAGGCTGCTGTACAGCTTAAGAATGAAACAATGGTTGAGCTTTTACTTGAAAAAGGAGCTGATGTCAACATTCAAGGTGGCTATTATGGGAATGCCCTTGAAGCTGCTGTGGCAAACAACAGTCACAATATATTTCAGTTGTTACTTGAAAAAGGAGCTGATGTCAATGCTCAGGGTGGCAGATATAGCAATGTTCTCCATGCTGCTATAGTTGATGACAATATGACCATGGTCAAACTTTTACTTGAAAAAGGTGCTGATATAAATGTTCAGGGATATTTTTATGACAGTGCCCTTCAGGCTGCTGTAGCTTCTAAGAGAGTAAATATGATGAAACTTCTATTAGAAGCAGGAGCTGATGTTAATGTTCAGGGTTCCAGATATGGCAATGTCCTTCAGGCTGCCATTGCTAAAGAAGATGAGGCCATGGTTAAATTATTAATTGAAAAAGGTGCTGATGTCAAGACTCAGGGTGGCAGCTTTTTGCAGGCAGCTGTTGCCATCAAAAATGAGGACATGGTTAATCTTCTACTTGAAAATGGAGCTGATGTCAATGCTCAAGGTAGTGGATATGGCACTGTCCTCCAGGCTGCTGTAGTTGATGAGAATCAAAACATGGTCAAACTTTTACTTGAAAATGGAGCTGATGTCAATGTTCAGGGTGGCACATATGGCAATGCCCTTCAGGCTGCTGCTGCCACAGAAAATATGGCAATTGTGAATTTTTTACTGGCAAAAGATATTGATATCAATGCTCAGGGTGGCAAATATGGTAATGTCCTTCAGGCTGCAATAGCCAACAGAAATGAGAACATAGTAAAATGTTTACTTGAAAAAGGAGCAGATGTTAATGTCCAGGGAGGCCAATTTGGCAATGCTCTTCAGGCTGCTGTGGTCAATAAGCATGAGAACATTGTTAATCTTTTACTTGAAAAGGGGGCTAATATCAATGCTCAAGGTGGGACATATGGTAGTGCCCTTCAGGCTGCTATTGCCACAGAAAATCAGGTTCTAGTTGAAGTGTTACTTCAAAAAGGTGCTGATGTCAATGCCCAAGGTGGCAGGTCTCTCCAGGCAGCTATGGCTAATCAAAATGAAGCTATAGTTAAAATTTTACTTGAAAACAGAGCTGATGTCAATGTTCGGGGAGGAAGATATGGCAACATTCTTCAGGCTGCTGTAGTTCATGAGAATCAGAATATAGTTAAACTTTTACTTGAGAAAGAAGCTAATGTCAATGCTCAAGGTGGAAAATATGGCAATGCACTCCAGGCTGCTGTAGCCAAACAAAATGAAGCCTTGGTTAGACTTTTGCTGGACAGTGGAGCAGATGCTAATGCTCAGGGTGGTGAATATGGCAATGCACTTCAGGCTGCTGTCTATTTTAAGAATGTAAACATAGTTAAACTTTTACTTGCAAAGGGCGCTGATGTTAACATTCAAGGTGGCCAATATGGCAATGCCCTTTTGGCTGGTATAGCTATTGGATATGAACCTATAGTGGACCTTTTACTGGAGAATGGAGCTGATGTCAATTCTCAAGCCGGTTATTATGGCAATGCTCTCCAGGCTGCAATAGCAAAGGGAAATGATGCCATAATGATTAGCCTACTTGGGAAAGGAGCTGATGTCAATGCTCAGGGTGGTAAATATGGCAACGCCCTTACAGCTGCAACAGTCAGTGGAAATGAGACAATAGTAAAGCATTTGCTTGAAATTGGAGCTGACGTCAATACTCAAGGCAGCAGCAATACCCTTTTAGCTGCTGTAGAAATTGGAAATAAACCCATAGCCAATCTGTTACTTGAAAAAGGAGCCGATCCTAATACACAGGGTGGTTTTTATGGCAATGCTCTTTCTGCTGCAGTAGCTTTTGGACATGGGCCCATAGTGACTCTTTTACTTGAAAAGGGAGCTGATGTTAATGCACAGGGTGGCTTCTATGGTAATGCACTGTTGACTGCTGTAGCTACTGGAAATGGCACTATAGTGAATCTTTTACTTACAAAAGGAGCTGATATCAATGCTCAGGCAGGATTCGATGGTGATGCCCTTTCAGCTGCAGTTGCTACTGGAAATATAGCCATAGTAAACCTTTTACTTGAAAAGGGGGCTGATGTCAATGCTCACAGTGGCTTTTATGGCAATGCTCTTTCATGTGCTGTAGCAGCTGAAAATGGAGCAATATTAAACCTTTTGCTTGAAGAAGGGGCTGATGTCAATGCTAAAGGGGGCTATTATGGCAGTGTCCTTTCAACTGCATCAGCCATTGAAAATGTGGAGCTGATAAGAATTTTACTTGCAAAAGGAGCCCATGTTAATGAATAGAGTCTTAAAAAACCGAAAGCTTACACTGCGGTGAGACCATTTTTTCCGGCCTGTGAGAGCATACAATACCCTTTATATGATGTGGTTAATTTACAGCATCGGAGCTGTACTCTTCCCCTACATTTTGTCAGCATGAGTTCCACTCAGTTGGACGAGAGCAATTACCAATGGACATACCTGTAGGAGGTACACTGTATCTGGACAAATATCACAAACTCAAAACCACAACCCCATTCAACAACAACACTCACTCATGCATATCAGATGATTTTAGGGGCTAGATATGTTTATTTCTAAGTTTCCTGTGGATCTATTTAATGCTGTAATTAGTAATACTTCTCCAGACCCTCATCCATGTTATACTATTCTATTCTATTCTACAAGCCTTCAGAAAGTGAAATTTTTTTGCCCACTACACACTTCTGGCATTTTCCTACTCAGTAAAAAATTAACTGCGCTTTTTGAAATTGACTGCTATTGTAAAATGATCATTGAGACACATGTTGGAGAACATAGTTTTATTGTTCAGCTGCTCTGCAGAGCATATTATGTGTGCTTCCACTATGTGATAAATACTCCGTCGCTACCACAAGTAATCATCTGTCCTGTCAAGTTCAATTGGCGGCATTGGAATGAGGGGTCCAAATCCATTGTTGGTTTTGCTGTACATCCAATTACTTAAATAAAGTAATTACAAATATCTGAAACACTATCGCCACACTTTGTCTGCTAAATATAGCTTGGGTCTAACAACTACAGCTTCAGCTGGTTGGCTGGCTGGCAGACCAACTTGTGAGAATGGGCCACCCCAATGAATCGCACAGCGATTATGAGTCAGGGATCAATTATGAAGTTTGCATACATGCAAGGGTAGTTGGCATGGCATTCAACTCTGACATTCAAGACCGGTATTGAAAAAAAGAGACAATGGTCATCCTCACCTTCAATCTCAACCCAGTCCCAGGTAAAGTGAGGGCCCCCCTTGTCCCAGTCTCCAATACATAGACATCTTACTATGAGTTCGCAGTGAACCTTACAAGGTGAACATAAGGCAGAGAGTAGGGCCAGTAGACCAGTTGTGTACATGGCCAGTGTAAAAGTAATCAAAGTTGCACAGCAATATCTGTGTGTGAAGAAAAAGAAAGCGGGCTACCTGGGCAATTGAGCCATGTCATGAACATTGTGACAATGACACTCAGGCTGTTCACTTACCTTAGTGAAACATGTGGTGTAATAAAAAGATTGGTATATAACAATCCAATAAAAGCAATGCGCATTTCTGCTTCCCGACAACTCGGTCACTTGCCGGAGGAAGCATACTTACTTCAAACTAAAACACAAACTCACATAAACCCAAAATGACTTAAGTAAGGCTTTTCATGAGTCCCTGTCAAAGACAGGTACCTGTAGGTCAGATCCAGGTACTAACTTAGGACTATAGAATTTATCATATCTCTAACCTGTCAGTATCCCTAGCAACCACCGTAGGACACCTTCATATGCTATTTCATATACTTGTAAAAGCTCATTATTTGTTCACAACAACTCAGAAATCAGAGTCATTAACTCAAGCCACAAGTAGAAGGTTAAGATCAGCTTGCATTTTATTCCGAAATAGATCACTTAGACACACCCAATGATAGGTAAATGTTTGCTAGCTACAGGGACATAATAATGTAATGTAACCATAGTGAAGAAAGCGCTGGAAAGTAGGGTCATGGATATGTCTCAATATATCTCCAGGCTAAGACAAACTGATTTAGAGAAGAGAAATTTGAGGTTCTTAAACTGTTTCCAATGGTCCTGTATAACATTGGGGTTTCTGAGACCTCCCAGAAATGAAAAACATTAACATAGAATGAAGAAACACAAAATGGCTTTTGAATATGAAGGAATAAATAATTATTAGTCAATTTACTTAGAGTTGATAAAAGAAAAGAGAACTGACATATGACACCATGATATTGTCATCATCAAACTCATTTTGTCCTTCAGGCTTCCAGCCATATTCGCGCAGGATCTTATCCCACGGCAATGTTGCATTTGTAGGGGTTGCAGTAATACTGGCTGGGTTCATGGCATGCAAAAGACAAAATCATGGATTTCACAGTTGACCCTATAGTATTCCATATTGAATTTCAATGTTTATATAACTAGAAATTCATTCTTTCAATAAAAGCTTACTGAGGTCCATGTTCAAACAGATATAATGAGGAGCATTTGGAACTGTGAGCCAAGACACACTTACTCCTGCTTGCTCCAGGTTTTTCACTAGTTCCCGGGTGTACTCCTCTGGATAGGCCAGGTCATTACCCCCATGAAGGAGTTTTTTCTGCAGCTTCTTCTCCTTCATATTTGTTTGGAAGGGTATCACATGTTGTTTCACCATGATATCTAAGGTCAAATGTGACAAGATTGAATTTTCTCAGTAACAATGTATTGCAGAATTGAGCTGAGATCCACAAAGAGCACAGAATCTGATTAGTTTGCCCAGGTTTAGCTAAATCCCAGGCCACATTCAATGAAAGACATTGTGGAATGCTATCACATGAAAAAATAGCAACACAGGAAGACCTGCATTGATTGACTTTGCATTTGAACATGTGGGAGTGCTGATTGTGTAGTGAAACTTGATGTTGCCTGTAGATGTAGATACTTTGACAAAAGGCATTGCAGCGAACCAATTGTGGAAGAGATGGGAAGTGTGACAGTAGTTTGTGCTTTATAGGCCGCTTCCCTAATATACCGTACACACTGCTGTATTCAAGCAGACACTTGCATCTGTTCCATCTCGACCATCTGATATATGATGTTTCGGACATGGAATTTCTCCCATCCTGACATAGGTGGGATATCCGCAGAAATTTTTGCTGTCTGTATGAGTATATGTAGATACTTCAATTAGGATCGACACCATAAGAAATACAGTAACTTACAGTAGTTACCCGGAGCGTAACCGTAACTATAAAATAAATTTCAGAAGCTCCTACAGTACGGTATTGCCAAATTTACAGTACCAATACAATAAATACGGCCATATACGTCTACAAACTAGAATTATGTTTACACTCTTCCTTCTGCACCTATGGCAGCCTTCAAGGCATCTTCAATCCCCGAACAAGCTGATGTAGCATAAGCATATGTATGGTCTCTGTCTGCAGGTATGCACCACAAAGTGACGGTTGCGTCACAGCTCGTAACAGTGCCCCCCGCTTGCTCTGCGTCCGGAGGGAACCATCAGGCCCTGGGACATCTAGAGGTATTATTGACTACGGCCCCAAGCTTAGGGTAGACCAGTGTCAAACAGAGAGCGGACAACAGAAGGTTGTGATATCAGAGGGCCTAGTGAAGGGCATGGATGCGCAGAACTCGGAGCGTCGGGAGGACGAGTTGATTTAGTTGAAATCGGTGAAAGAGCCGCAATAACAAGGTTCATCTGCACTCGAATATCAACCCAGAAACTCGCAGGTCAACGAAGTTTGCACGGGGAACTATTGCCAACAATAAATAGAGGTAAGGATTGAGCGTGGTCAAACGAAGATCATAGAGGGGCTCACCTTCGCAATGCTCAAACATTAGGACTGCTCCCACCTCCAAGGGCGTCAAGCATCAACGAGCGCCAAGATTGCGATCTGGAAAGTCCTCTTTCCGGACCGGATAGTAGCACAGGGGTAGATGCAATTAAGCTAAGAAGCCTCGGGGCTATTGCGCAAGGCAAGGTAGTCGCAGGTGATGAGGAAGAAACAGCTGCGAGAATGCACGCAGCATAACAGATGGAGTAGGCGATGCCCCCATCAGCGAAATTGAAAGAGGTAAGTATCGAGCGTTTGTCGAAGGAAGGGTATGAACTCACCTCCACATCACGTTTACTATCCAACATAAAGAATACTACCATTAGCAAGGGCATCAGCATCAATAAGCGCGACTTGGATTGGGCGATTTCCGGACCGGATAGCAGCGTAGAGGGAGACGCAGTCCAGGTGGGTTGCATACTCGGGGCTATCGAGCAACGCAATGCAGGCAGCGGAACGGATGACCCAGACAAAGCCCCCATCAGCCAAAATGAACACAGGCTTGCCACGGAAATGTTGCTTGGTTTGCAGAGGAATGAGAGAGAAGAATTTCGGATCAGAGACTGTCCATCTAGAGAGGAGGAAGAAATGGGCTAGATGCGTCGTCGAGCAGAATTAGATCAGGAAAACTTGCATGCTTTTTGGCTTAATATTCGACCCAGAAATCTTGTTGGCCCGAGCGATCACAAGATCAGAGAGGTGTAAGCAGCGGCGATGACATCAGGGGTTGAACGTTGAATGTTGGAAAGCGGCACACTGGCCCTCGTAAATAGCGAAGACGTGAAGTGACTGGAATAACGTAGCCTAGAAGGACCTGGATATTCATCAGACACGCATCAAGGAGAAATGAAGTTGGAAACATGCCTCTTAGCCTGGAACGCAACCACTATCCCAAGACTTTGACCTATTGTCGGTAGCGGGTCGTCTTCTCCAAACAGTCAAGCATATCGGATATCCCACCACACCTAGCCGTTGCGATTCGGCTATAACGTTCTCATCTCGATGATTCAAGAGCCTTCGATGTATTCATTTATATTCGTAAGATCCATAGGTTTGCTATTAGCGCAAGAGTTAAGAAACACATCGTTCAAGCGCACGGTAGAGTTAAAGTCAAGAGATTGAATAGTATTGTTGGATCTAGTAATGCATGTGGTGAGCACTAAGAAGAACAAGAAGTCGTAGAAAGGTCGAAGTTGATGAAGGGGTAAACGACGAAGAAGCAGCAGGAAGCAAGATGAATTATGTGAACGGGTAAAGAGCAGGGGTCGAAGGACACAGGAAGTACGGGGAATAGGAAGAACTTCATCGTACAAGGACTCACTCAGATCATGTTCTGCCCTATGTTATTTCTAGATTTGCGCTTTTGCAGGTTGTTTACCGGGACAAACGCGTAATCCAGCAAAGGAAACATTTAGCACCCAGTCACCAAAAAAAATAAGAAAGAAAGAAAAAACTGGACGCACATACCAGCGATTCACGAGAGTTAACGTTAAATGTTGAACTACGACAGGAGAAAGAGGTAAGTTGATGAACGTTCACGTTCAAGGGGCGGAGAAACGGAAAATCCCGGGCCGGACAAGACAGTCTGGTGGAGGCTCCGAGCGGCGAGTAAGGTATTTAGCTGTGGGACAGTTCCCAACACAGTCATGACCGAGTGTTTTGAGCTTCACACTCGCTATTCTCATTCTCTCCCACAATGCTACAGGGAGAGGTCGTTAAATGTATTTTTCTAACGCCTCAATTTAGCGATTTCGAAAGCAAGAAAAACCGAGGTCGTGACAGTGGTTGGAACTGTTCTGCGGCTACCTTAGCTATGCACTTGCATGGTTGGGGTCAACATAAAGTGGCACTGTCAAATGTCATTCATGCCTTCCTAAAGCAATCCTAAAGGTTACCCGATGATTTCCTATGGCAACAATTCTACTCTACGGTTTACTTATATGGGCAATCAATGGGCGACTTCTCTCCCATCCTGTGCCGAAACCTAGAGACACCGGAGGTTCTTCACGCCTGAACCTCTTCAGTGGTCGAAAAGAGTAGACGCTGAATGAGTTCGATCGCGAATATACAACCTTGCTGGCTGGATCTGGTAATCGTACCAATGGCGAGTCAAGTCTGAGGCAAAACGGCGGAGTACTACATAGCCAGCCAGCCAAACTTGAACTATTTTCGCTATTTTATGGGATTTCCCCCGTTGATGCAATGGGGTTGAGTGCAATGTAAAGTGCAGGGATGAAGGTAAGTAAGTGTAAACTATCCCTACCTCCCGATTCAGCTCATCATTTGCAAATAGCTCCTTCAAACGTGGGCAGACTGCTGGCGAGCAAGATATCAACAATCTAGCCGCTTCCGACTAGGAACCAAACAGAATCAGGTTGATACAATGATATGAACTCGGAGATGATATATTAAGACAACTTTAGCTCTTCTGCATAATGATTTTGCCACTCAACTTCATCCTTAGATTGGGCACACATATCGGTATAATAAATTATTTCCAACCCGGTATGTATTGCGTAGTCTGGGGCCGGGGAACGCTGTAGCGTGAGGGGAACACCGGCAACTGCATCGTTTAACTTCTGCATTTCAATAATAGTTGATGCAAAATTAACAGAGTTTCCTATTGGGCGAGTGGAGTTTACTGAGGCTTCTGATGGCTACCATCAAACAAATACAGGAATACTACCTATTTCAGTCTGAATGCCAAAGTTCATCAAGATGTTGTGCACATCTTTGGCTAGTTCTCATCTTGCATCTCTTCGGTTCATACTGGGTCTGTCACCCCTCTCTTCTAGGGCTATTGTTATTTGAAATAAGTAGATTATGCCGGACTGCTTTGACATCCTGACCTCCTCGGTGAGAAACGGTGGGAGCGTTCATGAACTCAAGCATTTGCTTGAGCATGGTGTTACAGTGCCAGTATCTTCTGGAGCTCAAGGAAGCAGCTTATAACAGCGATCGCACAAAGTCCTTTTGCGCTTTCCTATTGCATCGACATTGGCCCTCTAGTATGCTTTATGTTGACATATCTACGTTTACAGGCAGCAAAAATTTCCGCAGATATCCCACCTGTGAGATGCCGGGAAAAGTTCAATCTCCGACATCTTCGAGTGTCAGATGGGCAAGATGGAACAGATGCAAGTGTCTGCTTGAACATGGCAGTGTGTGCGGCATAGGGTAGCAGCCCTATAAAGCATAATCTACTGTTATGCTTCCCATCTTTTCCACAATTATTGTTGGCCCTCTGCAATGCCTTTTGTCAAAGTATCTACATCTACAGGCAACATCAAGTTTCACTACACAATCGGCACTCCCACATGTTCAAATGCGAAGACAATCAATGCAGGTCTTCCCGTACTGCTATTTTTTCATGCGTTGGCATTTCACAATGTCTTTCATTGTACGTGTCTTGACATTTAGATAAACCTGGATGAACTACTCAGATTCTGTACTCTTCGTGAATCTCAGCTCCATTCGGCGATCCATTACTGAGAAAATTCAACCTTGTCACATTTGACCTTAGATATCATGGCGAAACAACATGTGATACCCTTCCAAACAAATATGAGGCAGAAGAAGCTGCGGAAGAAGCCCTCGCACTCATGGTAAACTCCTTCCTCTGTCAGTAAATGTTACTTATATTGTTCTCTTCACAAGGATGCTCTCCAGCTCCCACCTTGCCATTTCATTGCTATGCAAATTGTAGTCACAAAACCTGAAAAAGCACTCTCGATCCTCCTCATGTCTCATCTCTGCCTGGAAGAAGTATATATCAAGACAACTTGCTCTACTTGTTAAACTTATTATTGGATTTTGCAGCTTCCTGAAGTGTTGTATTTCTCGGATTAACATTACTAATGCAATCCGGCACATGTAGTTCCGAGTTGGATTACTCACCTACTGCGGACAGTATTACTCAGATATTAATAGTAGAAGTATGTAGAACTTTCTAGATACTATGTTATGTAGTATATAAGGCCTACCTTGAGGCCAGTACCATAGAACAGAATAATCATTTGCATCCAATATTTGAGTCTCACAACTCTTATCAAACCACTGCGCTACATTGCTACAATATGAAGTACTTCAGGTCAGAACAGAAATGAATAATCTGTGGTATTCGCCCCATCCAGAGGCCCAAAGTGATGTTGCTTTTCCAGGATATTCACAATTCGCCTTTGGGGGTGAACTCTCAAATCTTGCCCTAGCGTAGAAACGCACCATTTATCTACTCCATTCTGAACACTAACGGGGCCTACTCAGACTGGCAAGCTATTGTCATTCTTGCAATTTGAAGAATTGGGACTCTGATCACAGCATTGAGTATACCTTGGCAACTTATAAATTTGTAATCCGGCGCCGAGATTATTCCCAAGACGCCCTCTCATGGATAGCCTGCCCAGTAAAACTTCTTCATGGGGGTAATAACTTTGCCTATCCAGAGAGCTACATGCAGGAACTAGTGCACAACCTGCAGCAAGCAGGAGTAAATGTGTCCTGGCTCACAGTTCCAAATGCTCCCCATTATCTCTGTTTGGAACATGGACCTCAGTAAGCTTTCATCGAAAGATGAATTTCTAGTTATATAAACATTAAAATTTGATATGAATACTATAGGGTCAACCGTGAAATTCATGATTTTGTCTTGCATGCCATGAACCCAGCCAGTGTTCCTGCAACCCCTAGAAATGTAACATCACCATGGGATAAGATCCTGCGCGAACATGGCTGGAAGCCTGAAGGACAAAATGAATTTGATGACGATGATATCACAGTATCATATGTTGGTTCTCTTTCCTTCTACCAACCCCAAGCAAATTGTCTAATGATTATTTATTCCCTCAAAATCAAAAGCCATTTCATGTTTCTTCATTATAGGTTAATGTTTTTCAACTTCTGGGAGGTCTCAAAAACTCCGGTGTTAAAAAGGACCATTGGAAACAGTTTAAGCACCTCAACTTTCTCTTCTCTAAGTCAGTTTGTTTTAGTCTGGAAACATATTGGGACATATCTATGACCCTACTTTCCGGCGCTTATGCCCACTATGGTTACTTTACAGTGTTATGTTCCTGTAGCTAGTAAATATTTACCTATCATTCGGTGCATCGAAGTGATCTTTTTCAGAAGTAAATGTTGATCCTTATCTTCCGCTTGTGGCTTGCATTAGTAATCACTGTGATTTCTGAGTTTCTGTGAAGCACAGATTCCAGTCTAATAGCAAAAAGCCCTAGCAAATGTGCAGGGAAATTTATTTGAAGGTATACTACTTATATAGGTAATTTGTATTATAGGTTGAACTATCAAGCCATATGCAACAGTACATTAGTAAAATAACAAATAGATAAAGAGGGTATCAAACCCTCAAACAAACAGAAGCAACTGCGCAAGCGCTCCGATTGCTATCGCGCATCAGAAACTTTAACATCAATATGATTTCTGAGTTTCTGTGAACAAATAATGAGCTTTTACAAGTGTATGAGATAGGATTTAAACTCTTGGGCATCCTACAGTCGTTGTTAGGGATGTTGACAGGCTAGAGATATCTATTGTTCTATAAAAATCACTAAAATGAAGAACACTGGTGTGAAGCCAAGCTATCCCTTGCATGAATAGTGGCGAAAATGACTATACAAATAAATTATATTTTTACTACATATTTCACCTGTATTTTCCTGCAAGATTAGTTATGACATTGAGCTTTTATTTTAATTGAAATAAGATCTTGAATTGCCCATACTACATTTAGTATGATGGGCCAGTATATAGCTGTTGTCAAGAATGCACAATGTTTTAGCAGAAATATATCATATCCAAACCGATTTCCTAATCAGGAAAAATATCCTCAAATGGAAGACACATTGGTCATCAATGATAGAATGTTCAAGAAGGTTGATAATTGGAATGGAAATAATTGCTTGGGAAAATCAGTATAAGTATGTACTAATAGAACTGGAAAGAATGTTCTCTTTCAGATGAGTCAGGATGAGTCAAGACAATTTCCAATTAATTTACCTTGTCAAGTGAACCTCAAACAGCTTCTATGTCACAGGATCATATCCTATTGGAGGATTCACAGCATTTTCTCCAAGCTAGAAGCTCAGCCCAGAATTGGTTAAATTAAAGAAGTAGGTAGAAAACAGTATATAAGGAACTGTAAAAGTAGGTAAAGAACAGGTCAGTTATCCCTCACAGTTACCCTCAAGTTTAGCTTCAGACAGTTTATGTCATTTGCCTTTCTCACCTTCCTAATTCAGAAACCTTTGTAAGTAACAGTTACTAATTAGTAGTAATTGTTACTTATTCTCATACTTGGTCACATTACTTCAGTACATGCACCTACTGTGCACTACTGAAGCCTTTCCCACAACTCAACCAGTTATCATCAACATATACCAGCCCTTCCCCAACTTGCAAGCAAGTCAAGGAATTTATTCTTTGATACCTCACCACAACCCTTTCTACTATTTGACATCAAGTTTTGCTTCTTGTCACAGCACTCAGCCAGCCTACCCAGTTTATTCCTACCATCAATCCCTTCCTCATTGTTACTATTACAATATTGATAGGCACCAGCATTATCTACCTCCTTACACCAAATACCCAAAATTCCTGCTGCAATTTTTCAATTTCCTACAATTTCCTCAGCACATCCTGTGTGAATCTTCTATAGTTACGTGGTTATCATGATCTAGCCAGTGACAACCTAGGGTTCAGTTCTGTGGCCTGGCACCATGGGTATTGTTGCAGCCTCGTGGAGTTTTGTTCCAAGCCCCTGGCTCTTAGCCACAGCCAGTAAATACTTGCTGTGTGTAACCATTTCCCTTTTGATGATCTTAACAGGATACAGATGCCACAGACTAGGGTCAGAGCCAAAATTGCTAGACAGGTGACTGGAACTTGAATCATATTGATTATAGTCAGTACACCCTGAAAAACCAAATATATCATAAATAATTCAAAACTTGTTCTCATACTGATATTATAATACAATATCCTTGTCTCTAAACAAAGAGAACCTGTTTCAGTAGATATTCTACTTGTAAAACCCATCATCGGCCCAGGCACCTGATGGTTACAATCAAACAAATGCAGTAATGCCACCTACATCACTCTCAATACCAAAGATACTGTGCACATTTTCAGCTAGTCCTTATCTTACATCTATTCATTTCTAACTGGGCCTGTAAAGGGACCCTCTCTTCCAGTGCTGTTGCGATTTATAATAAGCAGATTATGCCAGGGTTGCTTTGACACCTTGTGATCCTCAGTGAGAAACAGTAGGAGTGTTCAAGGGTTCAAGCATCTGCTTGAGCCTCATGATGTTACTTTTCCAGTATCTTCTGGAGCTCAAAGAAGCACCTGGTAACAGCGAACACACACAAAGTGCTGTTGCACTTTCCTATCCTTAGTGCTGCCAAGGTGGCAAGCCTGACTCAAGGCTTTAAGAAGTCACAATGACATTGAAGAAAAGACAGCTGGCATCAATACAAATGACAACAGAGTAAGTAAGCTATATTGTGCCATTTTCTAAAAGCCTATTTGTTAACCAAGTGTAAATACTATTGTTGATAATGGGTTATAGGAATGATAATGAACTTGTTAGTGTTAGCTCTTCTCGGAGCCTTATATACCTAAGTACATAGTATCTAGAATGTTCTAATAAGTACTGTAAGTATCTACTGTAAGTATCTGACAAATGTCTTTGGATGAGTAAGAAAGAGTACAGAATAATATGGAAATTCAGAGAATATTCTATAAGGTTCTACATGTTTCTACAAGCTTCATAGTTTGCACTTGCACTCAACATGAAATCCACAACAAATACAACTCCAGTCTGAGCATTGAACTTCAAATTGCCAGGTGTATCATAAAGTCACTTGCCATGCTTAAATTTACTTATAGATAACTGCTACTAGTCTGAGCATTCATTACCGGAATCCAAGATTGGAAGTCCGTTGCCTTATAGTCTCTACTCCACAGGGATCTTTGGAGCCCTGAACCAGAAAATTGACAAAAAGTAGCACTCAGAAGACAGTGAGAAATTTCAATGAACCCTAAACTGGCAGTAATTTATCTAAATTATTTGTGAGAAGTTTTCAGCAAATATTGGACAAGGATGTGGCTGATGAGTAGAATTTTCTAAACTGAACTCAATCATTGTACAATTGGTAATCACTGCCCTCCTTCCATTCATAACTTAAGAATTATCAACAGACTTTTGATACACAAATTAGATTAGAAGGATGCCCTCACTACTTCACCCAATTTAGTAGACCTAAATATCCTGAATACATTGACAATTCTTTGAATTTCCCCTATTCCTGCTGAGCTTTGTCTCTCAGCACTGATCAGTGCCTATATTATTGTCAAATTGCTCAATGACACTTGAAGTGGAGTGTAATAGCAGATTTATTTCTAGATTTGAAACCTAATTACACTATAAAGTCTTAGAGTCAGAACCAACTTTAGAAACTGCTCAATGAACCAATAGCCTGATTGCCACAGTTTGCCTGAAAGGCCCACACTTGGCAAGTAATTTCGAAAAATCACCAAGTCTGATACCTTTGCCAGCAGAAAAATTATGACACTGATCAAGCAAAAGAATACAAAAGCTTGGGTAAGTTGTGAAGTAGCTGTATGACATAGAGAGACTGTGTAGCCTGAATCTTTGAAGGTACTAGATATCGGGTCAAAAGGTATGGACGCTGAACTCTCTAGCCCCTTAAAACATGTTGTACTAACTTATTCACAGCCTAATTTCAACAAAGAGCTATATTCTGCAAGAAATTCTGCAGAATATGTGTCTCCAATGATATTTTGGGCCATGATAAGTGCTGTTGGGGAAAGAGGAGGAATGTTCAAGGAGCTAGTAGCTGAAGTGTTGAGTCGAAAGGGAAAGATAATGGATTTACCACATTTTACCTAATACCGACCAGTTTAAAATCTCATCTGCTGTTACTATGCCTCATTGCCTTGCGAATTATTTTTAGAGCAATACCAAAAGCTACTCCTTATATGACTGGTCCCTTTTGTTTGTAAGAATGTGCTTTACATCTGTAGCCACCAGATGGCCAACTTCTCAGTCCCGCCCATAGCCAGGTTGGGCAATAACAATGCTAATCTCTGAAATTCTTTTGGCTGCTAAATCAGTGTTATTGCATTTTAGCCAGCTGGCGGTAGAGCACTCATTGCACTACCAGTTTCATTGCCATTTGCCGTAAAAGCGCTCTTCACTTGCATGGGTTGGAAATTGCCGCATGTGTGGCGCCAATGATATACAGGTTAGCGTCAACAGGAACGTAAGTATTTAAATTTTTATATTTGTTTTGGTACCATGGGAATAAGTTGCCTATTTGTGCAAAATTTTGAACATTTTGGCCCGTTTGCTGCATACAAGACCTCCCTTCCCTTCGGTCTGAGTCGGGGACCTCATAAAGGTAGGTATAGGCTGGGCGGTTTTGGTGATGTTGTGTGCAAGTAAATCAGATGATTAACACGCAGCACAAAAGGGAGTAAAACCAACCAAGTACTTATGCTCAATGTGCCTAAAAACGTCGCGCTGCTAATTGGAAGGGAATTGGAGACATGAGGATGGTCATGGAGACACGGATGTTCTCACTCTTCTTTCTCACCTTCTCCACTCCAGAGAACCAAATCCTAAAATTCTTTAACATACATAATGGAACGAACAGCGAGACCTGACAGCGAAAAGTTACCAATCTGGGAACAAGGAAGTGTGGCCATCAATTTGGCTGGGATATATGACAAAGAATAGTACTTGGCAGTGATATCAACACCATCGCATACCCCACATAGCCGCAGCAACACATGGCGATGGGAAGCATCAAAAAGGGATAATTGGCAGCCTTGTGACACAGCATCCGAAAATTCTGTGGACATACATAGAAAGCCGGTGTTCAGATTTTGGACCGTGCCATGTAATCGACTGCCTGCCTTCCCGCCAACGGAAGCCATTCCTGTACCAAAATTCCTGACACATTTTCCTGCAATTTCCTCACTATATCCCGCGCGAACCTTCTACAGTTACACAGTTATCGTCATCTAGTTGGCGACAAGTTAAGGTTCAGTTCTATGGCCTGGCACTGTGGTGTGGGGATTGTTGCAGCCTCATGGAGTTTTGTTCCGAGCCCCTGGCTCTTAGCACAGCCGGTAAATACTCGCCGTGTGTAATTATTTTCCTTTTGCTTCTTTAACAGGATCCAGTAGCCGCAGACCATGGTCGGAGCCGAAATGGTGTGGGGATTGTTGCAGCCTCGTGAAGTTTTGTTCCGAGCCCCTGGCTCTTAGCACAGCCGGTAAATACTCGCCGTGTGTATGTTTTCCTTTTGCTTCTTTAACAGGATCCAGAAGCCGCAGACCATGGTCGGAGCTGAAATTGTTGAGCAGTTGACCGGAACTGTAGTATATAGATTATGATCAACACAACTTCAAAAACCAGATATTTCATCAATATTTCAAAACTTGTTATTACCGTTTCGATATTATTACACAACATCTTTGTTTCTAACTGAAGAGAGTACGGTTTGAAAAAGATATCATACTGATCATCAGCCCAGGCATCTGATGGTTACAATTGAACAAATGCAGGAACACCCCACCTACATCAGTCTCAATGCCAAAGCTCATCACGGTAGTGTGCGCGTTCGCTAGTCCTTATGTTATAGCTATTCGGATCCAATTGGGCCTGTACCTCTCTCTGAGTGCTGTTGTTATTCACAACAAGCGGATTATGCCGGAGTCGCTTGGACATCCTGTGATCCTCGGTGAGAAACAGTAGCAGCGTCAATTATCTGTTCGAGCATGATGGTGTTACTTTTCTGTATCTTCTGGAACTCAAGAAAACAGCCTACAGCGACGAACACACTCAAGGTGCGGTTGCGTTTTCCCTCCGCATCCACATCGGCCCTCTGGTATGCCTTTTGTCGAAGTATCTACATTTACAGCCTTAAAGGCAGCATAAATTTCCGCAGATATCCTACTTGCGAGAAGAAGCTCAAGTTCGATCTCTGATGTTATCAAGTATCAGATGTGCATGATGGAACCGATGCAAGCGTCTGCTTGGACATTGCAGTGCTACTTGAATATTGTGTGCGGTGGCTGAGGGGAAGCAGTCTATAAAGCACACACTTCCGTTGCGCTTCCCCGCAATTATTGTTGGCCCTCTGCAATGCCTTTTGTCGAAGTATCTACATCTACAGGAAACATCAAGTTCCACTACACAATCAGCACTCCCACATGTTCAGATGCAGAGTCAATCGATGCGGGTCTTCCCGTGTTGTTATTTATTCATGCATTGGCCTTTCATAATGTCTTTCATTGTAGGCATCCTGGAATTTTGCTCAACTTGAAACTTGAGCTGATCAAATTCTGCACCCCTTGTGATTTTTAGCTCAATTCGGCGATCCGTTACTGAGAAAATTCAACCTTGTCACATTTGACCTTAGATATCATGGTGAAACGACATGTAACACACTTCCAAATGAATATGGGGCAGAAGAAGCTGCAGACGAAGTCCTTGCACTTATTGTAAGCTTCTTGCCCCATCCAGTCACTAATCATAATGGTAATATCCTCTTCATAAGGATGCTCTCCAGCTTCCACCTTGCCACTTCATTGCTATGGACATTGGCAGCATGATTGCGATGCAAATTGCAGTCACAAAACCTGAAAAAGCACTCTCAATCCTCCTCATGTCTCATCTCTGCCTGGAAGAAGTACGTACCAAGACAATTCTCTCAACTCGTCCTACTTACTTTTGCAATTTTCAGCTTCCTGAAGTGCTTCAGGTTAGAACTGAACTGAATAATCTGTGGTGTTCGTACCATCCAGATGCCCAGATCGAGGTTGCTTTACCTGGATATTCACAGTTCACCTTTGGCAGTGAACTCTCAAATCTTGCCCAAGCGTATGAATGCACAATTTATGTACTTTGATCTGAAACACTAACAGAGCCTCCCCAGTGTGACAGATTATTGTGGTTTTTTTAATTTTAAGAATTGGGACTCTAACCACAGCACCGAGTATACCTTGACAACTTATAAATTTGTAATCCAGCGTAAAGGATATTCTCAAGAGGCCCTCTCACGGATATCCTGTCCAGTAAAACTTCTTCATGGGGGTAATGACCTGGCCTATCCAGAGGAGTACACCAGGGAACTAGTGAAAAACCTGGAGCAAGCGGGAGTAAAAGTGTCTTGGGTCACAATTCCGAATGCTCCCCATTATATCTGTCTGGATTATGGTCCTCAGTAAGCTTTCATCAAAAAAATGAATTTCCAGGGACACAAACATTGAAATTCAATGCGGAATATAGGGTCAACTGCGAAATCTATGATTTTGTTATGAATACCATGAACAAAGCCAGTATTTCTGCGACTCCTACAAATGTTATATCACCGTGGGATAAAATCCTGCGCGAATATGGCTGGAATCCCGAGGGGCTAAATGAACTTGATGATGATGATATCATGGTTTCATATGTCAGTTTTCTTTTCTTTTTATCAACCTCAAGCAAATTGTCTGATAATCATCTTGTTCCCTCGAATTCAAAAGCCATCTGGTGCTTATGCTCAACCAGTTAATGTCTTGCAAGCTCTACTATAGAAGGTCTCAGAAACTCTGATTGTGCAGCACCGTTGGAAAGAGTTTGAGAACTTCAATTTCCTCCTTTTTAAGCCAGTTTATCTGAGGCTGGAAACATTAATACATGTTTACGAGTCTACGACCTCTGCTTGCTGGCACTTTTTCCCTGCCTGGTTACTTTACGGTATTGTGTCCAAGTAGCTCTAGTTACCCTCGAGTATTTACTTATTTTGGTGCCAATTCTGGATGTGCACCCAGTGACCCGGTGCCTTACAAATGACAATTGATCTGCAGCCATATCGCGACATTCCAATTTGGCTGTGGCTCTTTCTGAAGCTATATCTGCGGATGACAGGTCTATAAGGGGTAGACTGTTAGCCAATGAAAACAAATAACAACTGGGAAGACAATGTAGCATCATAATTACTAATATTAATTGACAATTTTTCATCTACATATAAGAGCCTTATGAAGTCAGAATCCAGCTGTCAGCTTACTTTATCAGAGGGATCTGCATCGGTGTTCAAGCCTTACGGATGCCTGGTAGATTACTCAATGTTATTGAGGAAGTTATCCACATCATTGACCGTGTACCATTCCGAAGGAATAGTGTTGCCGCGGCTCGCAAATAAGCCGGCTAATAGCCGGAGCAGATCAGGGGCTGGAGCCGAGCCGGTCAGCTGGCTGAATGTTGTGGCTTGGAGCTGGCTCACAGTCGACTCCTACCGGCTCGACTGTCAATCACCTTACAACCATCCAGATATTCACTTCAAATCTCGCATTTCATCTTTTGGTTCACTAAAGACCCTTTCTTGCATTAGTCTTTGCTTCTACTGAAACTGCATGGATATTTAATATGGGTATCAAAGTACTTTTCTGCAAAAAATACAGCTACAACTTTTAATCAACTCACATTTGAAGACTGCATTCAAGAATTTCGCCACATTCACTACGGTATCCAAACACTGTTGCATGTTACTACATTGTGCCATGTCACTCATGTCATTACATCAGGCAATGTAACTATGTCGGTCCACAGCATCCGCCAAGCGCTCATTCGAGTCTATGTGTGCTCGTCTGCTGTGAGAGGAGAAAGAGAGGAGACGAAGCCAGAGATGAGTTTGGGAACAAACATTGTATTGTTTGGTCACCAATGCTCTCTCGCGAGGGTCCCAAAAAGGGGATGCCTAACTCAAGCCACAGAACCAGAGGCGAGGTGAAGAGCCAGAGGCTCAAGAGGCTGAGCCTGAGCAGGAGCCACATGCAGACGGGCAGAGAGGTGTAGGAGCTGATCAGCAGGAATATCAAGATAAAGTTTGTAAGCGTCACTACGCCAATGGCTGAGCAGCTGTATTTCATAGTCAGAGTAACCAGCAGCAGCTGCGGAAGTGGCAGCGCCACGATGAAAGCTATGACCGGAATAGCCAGCGGGATCAATGCCAGCCTGCTGAAGACAAGATTTAAGAGTTGAGATGAAGAATGAACATGTCATGGGATTGCCATCAGTTGTAGCAAAAAGCGGAGAGTCCGAGGGTAAGGGATGGTGGAGGAACAGATTTTTTAGTGCAGTAACTGCACAAAACTTGGAATGCGGAGCGGCAGCAATGATAATGGTGACACCCTTGCGGAAGGGATCAGTCTTGGATTCAGGAAGGTTAAGGCAGATGTGGGAGGGATTATCAATAGAGGGAATGAACTGGACAGAATCCTGAGTGAGATGAATGGCTGGGTTGAAAACCTCCTTTTCCCCAATGGTAAATTCCCCGCAACGCAGAAACCCGCTCCAAGCCAACTTGTAAGCCGCTTCAAAATTCATGTCATCCCACAGCAACATGCTGCCCGTTACTGCTGACAGCTTTCCCATTATAGAAGCAGTGATAGGGAGTTTGGGTGCGCGAGCCTTTTCGCCATAATATCGTTTGATACTGCAGACAAGTCGTTGAACTGTGGGAGACTCACATGCCTCAAAGGGAAGACCAGCATCAACATGGAGGGAATGAATACTAGAGAGGTAGGATTTAATGGTTTTTGGCTGGAGCGTGCGATCACTGAGAGACACAACCCATTCGAGAATTCCGAGTGTTGTGGCTGGGAGGAACTGCCCAGGTGAGGAACAAAGGGCAGGGCAAGTGCGGACAAAGTCAATGTACTGGCACTGACCAGAGGAGTATGTTTTACGAGTGCTGGATGCAATACCATGGAAGAGATAGAAGGCAACATGTGAAGAGACATGAGGGTGCGCTTCATACCAGTCAGTTGGGACTGGGTTGAGGAGGACACCTGGGGAAGGTGTGGGGCCAGTTCGAATAGGCAGCCATACTGGAAACAAGAAGTGGCATCAGCAAGAGCATTTTCTTCAGAGGGAATCCAAATGGAAGTGAAAGAAAAATGAAGAGAAGCAGCCATCATGGAAATCAGATGCAAAAATGGCATGGCGTGCAAAGAACTACTTGTGCCCATCACCAACCAGCAAACCACAGCCTGATTGTCACCGTAAAAGACAACATGGTGGCCAGACCAGCGATGCCCCCAGCACAGAATAGCATGAAGGACCACAAACAATTCCTTAAATTGAATGTCCCTGGTATGAAAGCAACGACATCAGGAAAACTACCCTTGGCCCAGGTTAGCCTAGGCACCCCTGGGAGCTTTGGGTAGCCTGGGTAGCCTGGGTAGCCTAGGCTATGGCCAAATTCCTAAAGACCTTTAAGCTCCCTGAGAGATTTCTGAAGTGTCTTTGAGGGCTCTCTAGGATTTTGGTTTTAGCCTAGGCACCTCTGGGAGCTTTGGGTACCCTGGGTACCCTGGGCAGCCTAGGCTATGGCCAAAATCCTAGAGACCTTCAAGCTCTCTGAGAGATTTCTGAAGTATCTCTGAAGTGTCTTTGAGGGCTCTCTGGGGGTCCCTGGGGATCCCTGGGGATCCCTGGAGCAGAAATATTATAAATCATACAAATAATATAAAATTATATTACAAACACATAGTGAAGTATTAATCTTGTGTAAATACACAAAAGGAACATTTATATAGCTGGAAATGTTCACAGAATTTACACTTTTAAAACAAATCACATAGATGTGCTCACCGT